>JAEAOA010002305.1:532500-720000 GCA_016746295.1 Potamilus streckersoni | reverse complement strand
TACTATGCACTAGTATGTCAGAGCAAACTCCTATGATAGCATACTGATTTCATTCACAACCATAAATAAATAGTCAGTCCATGCAAGATATGGGATATGCAAGTCTTTATTAAATGTGGATTAACAAAACAATCCCACATTTTAAAACTCTGCTGTCTAAGATCACATGATGCAAGCTGCTTGAATTTTCTTTGGGGTGGACATTTGTGATAATGAAAATTCTTTGTCCAATGAAAGTATGTCTAAATTTCTGCTCAAACTCTAGAATAAACAAGGACCAACAGTATGTGGATTAATTGGCAAATGTCATCTTCCAGTGAGAAATGTCACAATATTATGTCCCAGTGTGAAATATCATACAATAAAAGCTCTCCAGACTATATGTCTTGTGAAAGACCAAATACATATTTCAGTTTAAAGGAGTTTGGGGGCCTTTTGAGATATTTCTATTAAAGAAGGTAAAATCAGAGACTAGACAACTATAGATTTTGGATTAGAGGTTTCAGTCTTGACAGAATTCATTATATACATATAATGCCTATAGTATTCACACTCTCTTATTTGTACCCTTCTACCAATTTTAAAAATGAAAAGCATCAAGGATATGTCTTCTGTATATTCAATTTGTATTGTTTGTTGCTCTTCTCTGATTATATATCATGTGCATCTGTATTTTGCAATTATCTTAATCCAAAATCAACACCTGACTTGTGACATTTATTTTGTAATAACACAATACACAGATGATATTTATCTACCTGTGATTATAGATTACATATTTAAATCATTATTTTTGGAGGAAAATATATTTATTTGAATATGAGTCTACAACATTAGCTTTTTATTTGGAAATTCCTCAACTTGTTGACAATTTTGAATGATTGACTGGAAACTGACCTAGATCCTTGCTGTTATTGTCTCTTAGATTTTTATATCACTGTTGAATAATTCCTCATTCCTACCTTCAAATCTGAAGTGGAATCAATTTTATTGTTGCATTCAGTTATTAAATTGGATGAATTTATTTTTCACTGAGATTACAAATTGTTCATTAACACTTCTTGGTCTAATTCATTAACTGGGATGTATAGCGAATTAAGTCAAGGGCATTTTGAATTTTATTATTGTGATACATTCAAATACTCTTAACACATTAACACATTCCAGACCACTGATGAATAAAATGAATATGTTTTGTTCATTTTTGCATCCTTGATGCTGTTTGTATTTTAGATAGATCCGTAAGGAGGTACAATCAAATGGGGAAGTGTACAAATACCATTGTATTTTTCTACCAAACCTCTCACATAGCTCCATAGGATCTTCACTAAATGGGGGTCTGGTAAAAAATTGAATTCTCATTTAACACCAAAATAAGGCAGGTTTTCCACAAAAATATAGAAAAGTTATTTGATTGGCTGATGCAATGAGGTTATGTAATAAATCATTGTAAGATGTTTATACAAACACACTGGCAGTTTCAATGAGTGACATGCTTCCTGGATCAAAGTCTGTAATGTTATGTTTAATGGTAACTAGGTAAGTTTACAATAGAATTATGTCTTGCAGAATTATAAATGTATGTCTAGATCAATTGTGAGACAGAAAGAAATATCCATGTTGCTTTGCATTACAAATTTTGTCTGAAGAACCTTGATCTGTATCAGTGATCAAGGAAGCAATTTACCAGAATCAATTATTATTATTTTTTTTAAGGTTAATTACATTATATCACAATCAACTAAATAAATAAATAAAACAAGAATGGGTAACATAAAGATATGTTTAAGAATGTTCATACATGACAGAAGTGATGTGCACCATACATTTAAATTAATTTTTCGAATCCATTTTAGAATTAGTTTAGTTAGACATTTTATGATAAGCAAACAGAAGTAGGTTTTGAGTGCTGTGGCAAATAAAGCAAAATGCCTTGTCCAAGGTCATATCACCATAGCCAACCTGGGCTAATACAATGGCAGAATTCAAACCAACACCCTTCTGGCAGAATTCAAACCAACACCCTTCTGGCAGAATTCAAACCAACACCCTTGGAATCCAGCTTGCCAAACAATTTGGTACCATGCCACTACTATACTTAGTGTTTAGAAAAGGCTCAATTTACATGTACTGACAACCTAAAACACTTCCTATGAATGAGTGGATAACTATGTGACCATGTCTAAAGTAATATCCTGATGTAAAATATATACACAAACTAACTAATGATAAACAGCATATGTTGAATATCAGTACCAACCATGACTGGAAGAGATCAGTGCCATACAAATACAGGGCTAAGGGTTAAACAATAAGAAATGCTATATGATGATACATAACTATAAGGAATTTCATCCAACTTGGGGGGGGGTAGTCTATTGTATATAAAACTGAAGTGTGAGGGGATTTGTTTCCCTCCAGTAGATGTTTCTTTTTTGAAGATGGGGTCTAAATGTGTGCCCTAACTATTGTTGGTCAAGCTGGCAAAACACCAATGAAAAAAGACATGGAAACCTCTAAACATACCTGTTGTACTGTACAGGTAGTAAGCAGGTGTCCTTTACATCATTCTGCATAGTTCCATAAGAGTCTAGGCACAATACTATCTACCCAAATTTTGGATTGATCAAACCAGAAACTTCATGATTCCCTAAACCAAGGTCCAACAATGAACTTTAAACTTGATTCCTTGCTAACAGAAAAAGAAAATTTACCCTGTAGGATATATTTCATTTAAATTATCTAATGTGTAAATAAGTACATCTGTAGTGTACATACTTAAGTTGTCACATAAAAATACAACTGGACAGATTGTCTTATAAATGACAATTTCTGTGTTGGCAACAAAAGTCAATACATTCCACTTTCTGTGAATGAAACATTACTGATAATAGGTAGGAAATAAATAGTTTGAATATGTGATAGTATATGTATAAAAAGGTCAGCCTTTTGCAGTGTTTTTTCCTGCCTTTCAACTCCTTGTTCTTTGAAGGGCAATCATTATCATAACATGTAAGCAAATATTTCATCACTAATATGTCACAGAGGTGGACAAATTACAAATGTGTCATAGTCCAATGGGCCACAAAATGCAAACTATGGTAACCCAACAACATATTTGGTAGCCCACATTTCTCAATGGATAAACATTTGTTTGGTTGAAGAACTATGGTAGCCAAGAATGCAGTAGTCTTTTAACCTTTATTGAACAAAATAAGTATTTCCAAGATCATGTGGCCAAATGAGATTAGCCATATTCGTTTTGTTAAGGAAAAGTAACTGCATGATAACAGACTTCAGTTTTCCTAAGCCAACGCTGCTCTTCAACCAAGTGAATTTGGCATACAACAGTGTTTGAATTTGGCATACTGCAGTGTTTGAAAAACTAAGCTATTTGATTGTACTGGGAATATATCATCCATACTTGCGATGCTATGCTATCAAGTCAAGTCAAACAGTCAAGTCAATGCTATGCAGTCAAGTTAAACTGCACATGTTAAAGGATGGCTGATCCGTTTGTTTCTTTTGCAGTTGGACACTTTAGCAAGTGTATACAGTAATTAGAATAACTGCAACATGTTCACACATTTAGAAAGATTTACAAAATATAGTATAATCCAAATGGAAAATGTTTTAATGATGCACATCAAATGGAAAATTACCCTGAAAATAAATTGTCAAAACACAATAAATTACAATACCAATCTGTCACAAAACTTAAGCTGTAGATCCAATCAAGATATAATAAATTGTACTGTATTTATTTTTATGCCATCAACAAGTGATGGTATCAAATTCAAAATGTTTAAAGCTTCAAACAAACTTGTAACTACTATTTAAGACGATCAAACCATGTGATACTACTGATAAAATCATATCCAATATACTAGTACACACAAACTGCCGCTGGCAACACCTTTGATCGCTGGCAACACCTTTGATCGCATGGCCACATCAAAGATAATAATCATCAACAATGATTTGAAAAAGGCTATATTTACAGACCTGTTTAAAGATCTAAAAACACTGATCAACATAGAAAACAACTACTAAACCTGAGAAAAAGAGACATAATGTTGTTACATTATCTATCCTGTCATACCAGACCAAATTACTTGACAGTGACCAAATGCAAATATTCATCGAAGTATCCAACTGTGATTTCTCTGTACTGAATAATCCATTGTTGAATTCATGGGAATGATATGGCCATGTTTTTCATTCTAGTGCATTAAATGCCTTAAATTATAATATTGTTACCAGTGTATTTAACTATCATATCATTACCAGTGTATTTAAATTATAATATTGTTACCAGTGTATTTAACTATCATATCATTACCAGTGTATTTAAATTATAATATCATTACCAGTGTATTTAACTATCATATCATTACCAGTGTATTTAAATTATAATATTGTTACCAGTGTATTTAACTATCATATCATTACCAGTGTATTTAACTATCATATCATTACCAGTGTATTTAACTATCATATCATTACCAGTGTATTTAAATTATAATATTGTTACCAGTGTATTTAACTATCATATCATTACCAGTGTATATAACTATCATATCATTACCAGTGTATTTAACTATCATATCATTACCAGTGTATTTAACTATCATATCATTACCAGTGTATTTAAATTATAATATTCTTTATCACTGTATTTAATTATATCATCACCATTATATTTCATGTCATCAGCAGTACATTTAAATACAATATTATCCCCAATATAATGAATTATAATATCGTCACAGTATATTTAATTATTATGTCACAAATTTTGGTGCAAACTAAAGCAATTTGAATGGCTTGCCATTATTATTGTAAATCCCCATGCTCTATACATGAACAAAATATTGCCAAATTTGAAACAGTATAATTTTAGGTATTCTCCCAACCACATTATCAGCTGAAATTCTTGGATAGTGATCTCATAGGTTATAATCTAAAATCTGAAGCATCATATGTGGGTCTATGCTATAATTCGATTTAAACATCAAGGAAAATTCCAAAACAATAAAAATTTAATTTTTAAACTTCTCCCTTTTATTTGAATCCTAATTCCAATTACCCTTCTTGCACATAACTACCATCTGGAACAGTAAACATTAACCCAAATTATTCGAACTGAATGACAGTGAAATGAAGGGTATACAAATGCACTTATAACCTGGATATGAAAATTACCACTGAATCACAGGTACCTATTAATAAATCTAACAGACAGTAGCATATGAGAAAATAGAAGCTTACCTGGCAGATCTACATTGATGTAGATGGAATTAAAGTTTATAATGGAAAAAGCCAGGTCTTAAGTGGTTCACAGGTTGTAGCCATTGATTTTTCATTTGAATCTTTTCCAAATAAAAACCAATGATTTACATTTTAAGCATTTCATTTATCAATTTTCCTTTGACCTTTAGCTATATATGTAAAAGATTTAAAATAGCAAAAAGATCTGATCTGCGCTTGTAAAACATGTTTGCTTCCAGTTCAGAAGACAAATAAATATAAGACAAGAATAGTTCAAAAACATTTCAAAAAGTGACAAACTGATGTACCAGCATGAAAATGTAATTAAGTCATTTACATATTCATACCAACCAGACTACTAAATTTCATTTGCCTACCTCAAGTGGGGCATTGTTTACTTGAAAGTTGCATGAAAGATCCAAGTTCAACAACTAAAATAAATGTGTAAAAGATTGAAAAAACTGCTGTCAATAAAATTAAAATATAATCATGTCCCTGACAAATAAGCATACCAAATTTCATTTATTTATCTCAAGTGTTTTTTTTTTTTGCTTTATCATGCTACCATCCAGAAGTCCAAATGATCAACAAAAAAAGTTGTAATGGCCTGAAAATCAATACATCTTGTCTAGATATGCATACAAAAATGCCAGTCAAATTTTATTTGTCTATCTTCGTTGATTTTTATACAATCATTATAACAAACATGTAAGGATGGACAGATGAAGGAAAGGAAAGATAGCTGGATAGGATCAAAATCAAGATACATGCACTGCAAGAAGAAAGACCTATCTTAAAGCAGGGGCAAAGACAAAGCAAAAAAAAAAAAAAAAGCACCATTTTGCAGATCATCTTTACCCGAAGAAACTTCCCTTCTGCTAGGACTGTGTGGACCATTTTCAAATCTTGAACCATTTGATTTGGTGGAAGTACATGTTATGACTGATGGTCGACTTTGTGTGGGACTGTCTGCAGATGAATGAGAAGCTGAGCTGGATAATGAAAGATTCAAGGGAGCATCATGCACATCATGGTGGTATCGTGGTGGTGAGTTGGTGTGACTTGGGCTAGATACTGTCCGTGTGAGCAAGCTGTGTCGAACATTGTAGGACTCTACTGATGTTGATTTCCCATCACCATTTATGTACATGTCATGGCTGACATTTGATGATTGCCTGTGAAGAAAAAGATGATCATAGAAAAAATAATAGCATAACAAATACAAGTTTATCTGTTCCTGCATGACTTTTTACCAGATTATAGTGTATGGTAAAAAAAAAAGGAGTTACAGACAGATTGGCAACCATAATTCAGGATATCACACTAGATCCCTTATGCTGAGAAAAGTGTCACATATACTGGAACATGAATAAACAAGCACCTCACTAGTATATATTATCAGGTATACCTCTAAACACTTTGAATTCATAATATATCATTAACAAATGGGCCGATACCTAGCAACCATGCTATGCATTTCATTAAGGTCAATTATTAAATGCTCTGTACCTGTAGCATAAGCACACACACAAGAGATGCATATAAGATACAATCTGGCAAAATCTTAAATACCTACATACACTCTGCACAAGAAAAAAGAAGAAACACTGTTCAAAATTAAAAGGTTATATAGACCTACAGTATTTTCATACAGTATTTAATGGGCACACAAAATATATGCAAGTATACCCTAAGTATGCATCCTGAAGATAAAAATTATTCCAATAGTACATCTACAAATGTCTATATACAAATATATGAATGTTGATTTACTGGATCTATTATTCTCAATAAATAGAGCCATATTAGCACATTTGTAACATCTTCAAGATGAACCTAGAGCAGCTGTAATAAAACAAAAGGATGCTGAAACATTAAATAGTGTGACAAAATATTAATATTAACAAATTTGACTGGTGTGCAAGAGTGACAAAAAAAACATTATTTCTCATTTGGTTGGGATAATCCTGCTTTAATGCTTTGTGTCCAGTGGCTTTGGTTAGTTATGTTGGACCAAAGGGTGTCTTTCCAAAAGTAAACTGCTGCAGAAACCCAGCATGATCTAGCACCTGAACCAGAAACTCCCACCTGAGAGTCCAACTAGACAGCAACTTAGCTCTGTGCCTCATTAGAACCGTCAACAATTTTGGCAATGGTGGCCATGTTAACATTTCTACTTCAGAAATTACCAAGATAATTAGGTCTAGTGCTTTATGAAATTATGTCAACATTAAATCAATGGTCAGTCTGTGACAGCTGAAAGCACAGTGGAGGAGGTTAAAAGTAGCATCAAAAAAGGAACTTTAGTTCCTGCAGAGTGGCCTATGACTCAATGCATATCAAGTTTTCTGCCAGAAGCTAATCTCTCCTCATGCAATTTGGCATCATTCCTCATTTCCCCTTGGTTCATGATGTAGGTCTTCAGCTCTTTTTGAGTGTTCATCATATTTTCCTGTGTATAGAATGTACATCCAACTGGGGAAAAATCCTACACCCACTCAGTTTTAATACAGCAAGACAGCACAGACTTTGATTTGCCTGCAATTTTTCATGCAATGCTGGATTCAGATCTATGCTGCAGTATTACACATAATTAAGTATGGTATATACAGTCTACTCATCTGGAGCCCTGGAAATATTGCACTTCTTGGAGTGTTTTGTTGTACTTCAATCATGTATTTTGATGATGGAACTAAAATGCCAGAGCAGCTATCTAGCTATTATCTATACTATGTCATGTATGATATGAATTTCTTACCAGTTACAAACATACTGTACCTACCCATTTATGTAACCTTCTAAAGAGCATGAAATTTCATCGAAAAGTTATTGGACTGATTCCATATTAACTAATACAAAAGATAACATTTTACCCCATTAAAAAACTAAAATCAAGACTGGTGCTTCAAAAAGTAACTAATTTTTAATTGTACCATTTTTATAAAAGTAGGATTCAAGTATGATGATCTTAAAACTGAAATGGAAACATTCAATCAAATTCAGTTAAAAATGTTATGAAATATACTTCTGGTCAGTATTGAAAAATATGGGTATTGGCATCTTGTAACACAGTCCTCTTCTTTGCTCCTAGTTACCTGCCAAAGTAACCAGTGCCCATTTAGGTCATTTATGTAGACTTGAACAAGAATCTACTCACTAATCTATCTTTTTTAACATAAAATCTTACAAATGGTCGACAGCTTCTTAGTTGAAAACGAAGCTAAATATTAGCTAATATTGGGTAAATAAAGCTTCTTAGTTGAAAACGAAGCTAAATATTAGCTAATATTGGGTAAATAATGGGTAAATAAAGCTTCTTAGTTGAAAATGAAGCTAAATATTAGCTAATATTGAGTAAATAAAGGTACCTTCATGACCTACCACCTGCTATTACCTTTTCCCAACCATCCACATTACCCCCATCTGGACATTGACCGACCTGTCATTATACAAAATTCCATCAAATATACAAAGTCTCTTTCAATTATGACTACTTGTTTAAAGTTTATTAAAAAAACAAAAAGTTTCAAACAAGTCATTGTAACTGCAATGTTTAATATTTGACCTTTGACACCTACCAACAGTTTCCAGGGATGAGGCCCAGAAATGATGTCATATTTGGCCAACACATGGGCAACTAAATCTGGTGTATTTTCATTAAGCAGGAGATATACATAAATGGAGAGACAGACAGACAGACGGAGGGTATCCCAATACTCTCTGGCTAATGTGTGGAGATAAGGTAGGTTCCTGTTTCCTAGCAATTCAGTCTGTAGACTTTAATAAACTATAAATAAGTATTCTTCATTAAACAAAATACAACTACACCAATCTGTTTACATCTGGCAGTCAATTACAGAATCGCATCACTTGAGAAAAGCCCTGTACAAAGATTTTTATTTCTATGAATCGAATTTTACAACAATGCCTTAACTATAATATTCCCCTGATTTATACATCAAAGTAGAAGGTGTTGACTTACCATTTCTACTTGCATAGGAATCCAACTGCAAACAGTGGAGACCTTGATCTGCCATTATATAATGTGCCAGCAGATCAGTCTATGTTGCTTACTCTACTGATTACTCCTAACAACCTGCACAGGCCTTGATCTGTTGGTGCATTAGGGATTATAGTTTGTGGATTGACTTACAAGCAAGGATATAAAGTACAGCTCTAGTAAGGGCATACAAATGATAGTTTTGACTATGCACCAAACATCAATCTGGTCTGGTATTATTGTAACTCTCCAAGTAAGAAACTCAGCTCAAACCCAAAATCAGATTCTTACAACATGCTTATGTAAAAGAAATTTGGCAATTTACAAGTACTAGGAACTAAAGTTATGAAAAAACTTAAAGTTTATTATAGGTTTATTCTAACTAAAATATATACTGTCAAAGGTTTTCAAAATTCTGGGATTGAGCAAGAGTCCTACCACCCAGAGGCATGACGATGGGTTGTGTGCAGGTAAATTTATCTAATTGTGTCCATTAAAGGTAAACATGGTTATTTTACTGGAGCTTAACACTTCAAAAGTTATGGTTTCGGACATGTCCCCTGTCCCATGGAATCGTGGATATGACTCTGGGGGACATTAAATACATAAATGGTTACAGATAGATTTAACATCTTTTGATTTGTGATACAGAGGCAAGTCCCCTATCTCACTAGAACATTTCCCATGACTGTTGGGTTGCAATGTGAATATATGTCCTTATGTCCATAAATATATACATGGTTATACAGTGGAAATCTGAGCAGTTTCCAAATATGACCCAGTGTCAAATGCCCTACCTTGGAGAAATGACCATAGGTCTGTATTGGATGTATGACATTTCTTCTCTTCGTGTCTTTCAAAAATTATATTGGGCTATATGATGAAGATGTCTAAAGTTTCTAAGTGATGCTTTATGAGCAGAATTTCCTTGCCCCTACAGCAAGACCCCAGTGGTAATCAGATAACCTATAACATATATAATACATGATATATAATACATGACAACACACCAACTTTCAGATCACCAAGCTTACTCCTTCCATGCACACATTTTTCAAAAGATTTATATAAAAGAAAATGCTCAATGCCTTAAATCAACCCCCTTAGAAGCATAAAAACATTTTAAAACAAATGCACACATCTCAAGACCACCCCAATCATATCCCAAAGTTTCAAGTCTGTTGAAGGAAATGCACTGAATTACAGATGGAATGACACAATGACATATTCCCTGGTCTTTGGTCTTTTCTTTAAAAAAAAATGGTTTAAAATTAAAACTGTTACTTGACATTTTAGTAAATTAAAATACCTTCTGACCTCCTCCAATAAATCAAAAAGTGAGTCATAAATAACACCCCATTAACACTATAGAAAACTAACATGTTCTAGTGAATTTCAACTCAACTGTTGTCATATCATAATGGACTTACAGAAAAACAGGTTTCAGATATTCCCAAGGATGTATGGTTTAACTAAGTACAGATACATCTAAACATCAAACCACTGGTATGATGGTTACTATGGTAAATATCAGAAATAACAAGACATGCAAGATGGGTGGAGGAGGATTTCTACACATCATCAAGCAGGTCTGACTGCCAAGTTATTCAAAACACAAACATAATGCAAATGCAAACTAGACCATACTCTAGCTACACTAACCCTCAGTGAAAACTGTTTGTAATGAACATTGTAGAACACACATAAATCTATTCTTTAATTTCTATTCAGCCTTTAAAATATAGGGACAAATGCAGGATTTTTACCAATGGTATATGATTATGAATAGTGAGAACTATTTAGTATCAAAAGGCCAACTTTCTCAGTTTTGTCCACAGAAAAGTATACTACTGTAAAGCATGAAAACAGCACACTATTTCTGTCCTCAGAAGAGTGTACACTCCTTTAAATTACAAATACAGCCTTTTGCAATTCTGCCCATTGAACAGTCTCCTGTATAAATTAAAAAACAAAGACAAATTTCTCAGTTTTGCTAGTCCACTGTGTAATATTGTAAATCACTCAAATTTATCTTAATTCAATGAACATCTTAATTTTCACTAAACTTAGATACTTGCTAAACCATACAATTATGATTTCAATGTTTGCTTGGATGGATAGTTCTGGAAGTTTATAACTGGGGCAAGATTGAACAAGCCACCATTTTATAAGTGCTACGTTAAGTATGATAGCAGATTCACACTATGGAGTTAACTACTGGATACCATCTGAAGAAATGATCAGATTGTTAATTTTATTTGAACACATTTTGAAGATGTGTGAATTAAATGACTTCACTTCATTTTGTCTGTGTTGACTTAGCATAGCAAATAACAGAAATATTGCTATTTATGGGGTATCTTAAAACAAAATGTTTAATTTTCCCAACATTAATCACAAAATTTGATGACACTAATATGAGAAAATTACAGATTCATTAAATCCAAATGATACTAAAATATTGTGATCCACTTTATTTTACCTGGAAAATAAGGGATTTAACTGAAACCCCTTTCTCTGAACTCCTTATTTAAAAAGTGACCCCTTCTAACAACTCTCTACACTTAAAATATATTATTCTATTTTTATTACTTCCATTCACTCCTATTATGATATATCATTAATTCAATGCTCTTTTTTTATTGATATCTTGTAATATTATTATTTTCATGTCTTCCTGGAGTATAGTGGCAGTGGGACATAAAGGAATCTGGTTTAAATCCATCAATTAGATCAGTTTGGCCCAGTTAATTTGGTGTGTTCTTGGCCAGGGCACCTTACTCCAACTGTCTCAGCACTAAATAACCTCCATGGTGTTACTGTACTTTAAAGCTTCCAACCAAACCAAACCAAACCAAAACCTTCCATGAGACAACAGGGCCATTAATAGCCTTGGCATCAAACCAAAGACTTCCTGGAGACAATCAGGCAATTATTAGATCTGGCATCAGCAACTTTTGAGAAATGAACAACTTGTTGAATTTGAGATTTTGGAACAATCCCACTTGCTGAGTTCTGTCTGACTCATCATTTGTGTTCTAAATTTATATTCTAGTCAGAAACTAGTCTGGAGTAGACATATCTACTCTACACCCACATGTAGTTAGGGGGCTAAATCTACTTAAGCTGAAATGACAAGTGTGGTTATGTACTGATCCAAACACCATTTCCTTCAATGAAACATGACAGATGTCAACTTGTAATATAGATATCAAGAACTCCTCAAGAAGCAGGTAAAGAAGTCCTACCATAGTAAATGAGTCTTAACACTTATGATTTAGGAACACTCCATTTTCAACCATTTTTTGCTTTTTTTTGTCCTAATGGAATAAAATAATTTCGCTACATGAAAATTAAATTCATATTTTACCAAGTCATTATTCTCTCTTTCCAATATTCATTCCCCCTTTCCACTCAAAAACAATGCCACCAAGGTCCACTGAAGACAGTAGTCAGTGACTTTCACTGATGACAACAGTGAGTTCCACATTATATGAGCAATTTGCAGTCTGCAACTACCAAATTTTAAAACAAATATTAAAAGACTTTTCTACCATACCATCAATGATTCTTTTTTGGTTGTTCATATTTTATTAACAAAATAAACACCACTTACAAACTTATTTAAACAATTATGTGTCAAAATAATGAACTATGTTATATTTTAGGAATCCATCTGTGAAAATTCCAAGTTAAAGCAGTCCAACTGCAATAAATCATCTTTCCCTTCTAACAGCATAAATCTGTGTACATAAGGTAGTCCAAGTTTGTTAAATCAACACTTATGTAGCTTGAAATGAAGTACATGTAATTAAATTATGATGTCATCAATTTTTTACCCAGGTGAACTGTAGCACTTTGACCTCTGGGATAAACTGGATATAAAATTATGCAGTTGTTGTGACTTCTGTCTCTTATTAAAAAGGGAAATAAATACATAACAGTTCAGTGAATGAAAAGTCATCACAGAGTATAAAAGTATACAAGAATTTGGAAATCTTGAGTGACATACACATAGCCATGATTCAGTAATTCAGGCTTTCTATGCATTGTAATCTCCGAGAGTGCCACACTAAAAACCTACATTTATCTACGATCTTCAACTTGTGCAATTTGGAAAGTTTTTAAATACTTATCATATATACTTGCTTTTAAGACATGTCAAATTGCAAACACCAACGATCCTGATCTGCCATAGCACAATGTGCCTGTAGATTAGTGTTTATGTGGTTTGTTCTCTGATTACACCTAACAAACTGCACATATTATATGACAGGAGATATGGGTCTGTGCATTCTGTAGTTGGACTTGTCCTATAAGTAACTGAGCATATATGGAATTCATCTATTGTTGGTACTATCTTTAATGTACAATTGGTGACATGGTACTTTTGTATAATGAACCTTACTTGGGGACATATTCAACAAAAGAGAATCATTAGAAAATTCAGACCAACCTAAACATTTTTAAGTGATCTAACTTAATCCTTAGCCAAGTAAAGATCACAATTTTTTAAGACTTAAATATTTCAACACTTTGCAAACTAATTTTCAGCCCTTCTACTTTCACTGGTGATTATAATCCTCTTTTCAAAGGTGCACTCAACTGTTATAATGATTTCACTTTTCAAAATGTGTCAATTAGATTTTTAGCAATGGAAATCTAGGGCCCTTATCATAAGTAAATAATACAGAGCAAAAACCTGGAACATAATGCCACCAAGTGCATAATTTTCCTAGTATTATAATATATGGTGAAATCTGTACATAACATCCCAAGGACAACAATTTTTGTTGGAAAACCCTAAGTCTACTGTCAATATCACTTTCATAAAAGAAGGAGCACTGACTTGCTGTCATGGTACCAATAATGAATCTTTGATTTGCACCATTTTCATCTGCAACCAACCACACATAACAAGTCTTTTGTTTACAGTTTTATTCTGACACATCATCCATCCAGAATAATAAGTGTTAATAAGATTCATGAGAAGCACAATTTTCATTTTGGATCAACTAGACCTTAGGATGAAAGTAAGCACATGGCAATTCAACAAACAGTTTTGGAGGACTATGAAAGCAAATTTGTACTAAACAGCACATGAAGAATAAGCCATCCCATAAGAAGCTCTTCTCGTCTATGAGCACTGAATGGAAATAGTTGAAATTCAATTATTTATTTTAAAAATTAAACCACATTGATTTAAAAAGCTTTTTGGTTCAAAGGTGCCTCCTACAATCATTTTTACTTTACTTGTGATATGCCTAAGTCTGCTGAGAAGTGACTGCAAACAGTATTCATTCATCTTGAGTCCTTGTGTATCATGTTTCTAATTTCAATAGCACATGTTTATAATCTTATTTGGCCAGTCATTTCAACTTCTTGAACTTTCTTGTGTATAACTGGATAATATATGATTGATCTATATTAGGGATGGATGATGGCCACCTGGACCCAGTTTGGGATGGGTGGGGTGGGGTTGTACTACCTGGGAATATCAGGCCCAGCTGGGTTTTAAAATAAAAATTTGATATTGACAGGTTGTGTCCACCCCCTGCTTACACAGTGTAATGGGGCAAATTTCTGTGATCTATGAAGAACACATTAAATTAAAGGGTGAATGATTAATTAGATTGATGGGGACTGGTAATGTACTAATTAACAAATGTCACTGTGATGGAAGCATAGGTTCTTGATTAAACCTTCCTTGTTATTTAACACAGATTAGGGGTCAACTTCCAATCTGTAAGGAGAATTATCAATTCTAAAAGTTACCAGGAATCTGTATTGGGTAATCTGAGGTTGTCAGGTGGAGAATATATTTAATTCAGCTTGGTCACACTGAATAAAGGGAGTGTGATTCCACATGAAAACTCTTGGTTTAAATGTGCTTATTGCAACACTTAGAATCAGTCAACACCTTTTTTCTGCAAGAGCAAACAAATGTTATAGGACTCCTGGACTCCATGCTAAAGACTTGCACATATTAACTGAAATTAATGTTGTTAAATTTCATATATGCTACAGACTTGAATGTGTATTTTCGTATAAATGCCTGGTTAAGCCACATAAGGAATTTCATTCATTTGTGTAACTGAAACAAGACAGGAACTGATGTCTCAGTTTGGTGTTGAAACAGCCATTAGGCAGAACATTAAATGTGTGAAACTAGGCTGTTTATGCCCTGCCATATTTAGTTAGATGGCCATTGTTATCTGTCTGAATTCTGATAGAACTTATCTGACATTAAGGAGAGGAGAAAGTATGCTCTTTTCCCAGTAGGGTACCTAACAGAAAAAATTGGGTTGCCCCTTTGTTTACTTTTGGAAGGTGAGATAGCACTACTGAAAGTATCCACATGACATGTCATGTATTTACAAAACCAAAGTGACCACACAAAGTTGGAATGGCAGAAAGAGTCGAGACACCTGAGAATTTGGGGAAAAGGGAAAAGTGGAAAGACCCAGACTTACAGGAACAAGGGAGTTAAAAGAACAGTAGCAGTGAACTTAGACTGAACCAGAATCATCATGTTATAAATCTTTCACTCGATTTGATAATGAATTAAATCTTTTAACAGATCGGCTTTTTGTATAAGCATAATTAACTTTGATATTCACTGATTAATTTAATTCAAAGAAGAAGTGTAACTTTCAACTGTAATGCATTATCACAATTATTTATGAATTTTATTGTTTATGAATTTTGATTAAATTTTATGATTTGTACATGTTCAGAGGCTCCTGTCATTCTGTTCTATATATCTGCTCAGATCTTTATCTATTCTACTTATAAGTTTCACACTTTATACTGATATTTTCTTGTTCCTGGCAAATTACACCAATGGCATCACCTCTAGATAATGATAACAAAAACCATACAACCCACCCCAACAAAGCTGGGGGAGTTTGCAACACACAGTAATAAAAAAAAAAAACACTTTTTATGTGATTAACAAAAATGAGGGTGAGAGAGTGGGAAAGGAAAGTAGAGGAAACAAGATGGGAGTGAATAAACCCAACCTATTAAAATCTTACACAGCTGGGTATCTGGACCTAGTACCTGACAAAATGTGGGTAACAATCCATCCAATTATTAAATTACTTTTCTGTACAAGTTCTTGGGATGGCTTTCATAAAACAATTAGAGTCAGACAAATATTCCAGTGATTGCTGTTTACCTACAAGTAAACATTTAATTTGACCCTAAAACCAGAATATGATAGAAATAATTGTACTGGCATTATCTGAGGTAAAACAAAGAAATGATTCTGCCAAAATCAGAATGGTTGGCATATCAGGTATTCATCTAATGTGGTATCTTTATAATGACTAAAATTTTGCAGTCAAATCTTTAGTTAATCTTTTATGTCAACATGAAGTAATCTGGTGTCAGTAGGTGCCACATAGTCATCAGGGTCACATTAAAAGACCATTTGAACCAGAGTTTAAACACAGTAAAATTGTACAGATGTGTGTAATGGACCATGGTTCCCCATCCATTACTGTCAATTAACAGCAGATTATATTTTAGAATTTCAAATAGTGGTAAGCTTGTTGTTTTGGCAAAGCATAACTTATTTGTATCTGTCATTTAACTGTCAGAACTTGTACATTTGGGGCATCCAACCTCTTTTGACTTGGAGCCAATACTGGCCAAATACTAAAGGTTGCAGATAGCAAAAGCAAAAACAGTTTCCTATCACTAATTATGCATATTAATTGAACTTTTCAAAAAGAACTATTTAAATGGACATGGTTTGAAAGGCATATGAATGGAATATGTGTATCTAAAAGAAGTAATCGTAATTACACATTTTGAGATTAAAAATAAAATTCTGCCCTAACAAACTGGAAAGGGCAGCACACAGAATAGTGTTGGATGCACACTGTGTATGGGGAGTTCAATTTCAAATTCCCCATGACCTCAGACAGTGCACCAAACATTTGGAACTCTAAGGTCACTACGATTTCAAGGCTGGTACCAATATGCACATAAAACAATCTAAACTACTATTCTGAACCTGAAGGTGCCTGTTACTTGCTGGCTCAAGGTTGAACAAACATACAGGACATCCTCTCTGTCCTCATGTAACAGCATTTCATTAAAATCTTGATTGCCAAGATACAGTTACCAGGTGGGAAGCCCTGGTATATCAATTCAATCTGTCTAATTCAGCATGTAGAACCTAATCAGCCACATTGTGTCCCTGTTAAATACCCCCCTATCATTGGCATGATAAAGCCAATATTCTACTAAAAAATGTGCTGTTAAAATCAATAAAATAAAATATAAGTAGCCAACCACAAGGACTCAATATCTGTGTGTCAATATATGGAGAGTGTGCCACATAGAACCCATTAGCACAGGAATATTATTTTTTTTTTGAACAATTCCTGTACTCATTGACTTGCCCTAAAAAACAATGCTCGAGGTAAGGCAAATTTTATAACTGCAACTAATTAAAATAATGCTTGGAATTAAGACTAAGTAATGATCAGATAGTAGCTGGCAATGCGTGCAGACCCTCAATATCACTGGCATAATGTACGATAGTTAACAAATATATATATATGGATCTAAATTATATTGCCAGTTCAAAATATAAACCAGTATTTATGAAATATTTCAAAGGGAAATTATCCAACAGGTGTTTTATATCCTGCTTTATTTCACTTGTTAATTAGGTACAATATGAAAGGTACTGTGGTTAGTGTTTGTATCCTCCCATTCCTCTTTGCATAAATGACAGTTAAACTCTTTCCACTCTTCCTTGTCATGCCCTTTTTTAAAAGAAAAATGACACACAGTGTTGTTGATGTGAAAGTTTTTTATGCAAACACACTGAGCCTTAAAACCACCAGTAGGAATTTCATTAAGTTTGCTAAACTTGCCCTATATCATTGCTTATAAGTTGGGTCCAACTACCATTAACAAAGACCCTACTCTGTCATAGCATAATGAAGTGACAGATACGGGTCCACATTGCTTGTATTACTGACTGGTCCCAACCAAATGCATAGACTCAAATCTGCTGGCACATTATAGGCTTACTCAGTTTGCAAATGAACTCTACCTATGAGTATATACAGTAATGTTTATTGGAGTGGGAATTGCTCATTATTATCAATATGAATCCCAACCAACATGGGGAACAAGAAGGAAGTTAAAGGTCACCTCATAATTTCAACATATTTCAACAGAATTCAAAGCATTCTTTTATCTCTGAATTTATCTTCTGGAATATTGCACAAACTGACAGTTAACTTTCTTTTAATACCAATTTTATGTTGTGCACATTGGTTATGTGCATTTTTTAATAAACAAAATACCTTCTGAAAGCTCAGAGCCTTGTGTGGGATTGGTATAAACACAGATAAAGACATTACATTTTGGACCAAGGTTTTGTTTTCATTGTGCAAATAGTGATTTTATTTAGATATGAAAATACTTAAAAATCTATTTTAGGCCTGGGAGGGTAGATCAACACTAGGGAGGAAGCCTGAATAAATGGTATGAGATTAGCATTCTCTACAATCCTACTAAACATCAAGGTCCAACAATATTTATAAATTTACAATGTAAACTAAAATGCTCAATTTGCCTATATATATATATATATATATATATATATATATATATATATATATATATATATATATATATATATATATATATATATATATATATATACACACACTAAAGCTGCATTTGTCAATTTCAAGTAACATTTGCAAGCGTGGACTAAATTTCAAGTAACATTTGCAAGCTTGGACTAAAACTTTTTGGCTGTTTAATGTAACACAAGAAAAAGATTGACCACAAAAAGCTTTGTATATTTTAACAAAACATAATTTATTTCCCTAGAAAACATGGTGAAAAGGTAAATATATGAAACATGAACTATGATTTATGAAGAAGATCCAAAAATTTGTTTCAAATTTGTGAAAACACATAAATCCTTTGAATAAACAGTTCTAAACTGATATAGTCTGAATCTCAGTTCCATTCCAAAATGGCGGATGATGACACAAAATGTCCATGTTTCACTAGGAGTCAAAATTTGTATTGTTCTGCTCCAATTTATAAATAATTTTAGCAAATGTCTCTGTCCAAAACCAGTTGTGTGGTTCTCTGGGGAAAATAATTATTATTTAAAAAGCAGCTGAAGTACAGCTACCACAACTAACAAAACACATATTGTTCCTCATACACAGAACAAACTCTTTTGAGCACAGGAATACCTTTTTAGGGTATTAGAAACTCTGTAAGATGTTATGATCTGACTACTATGACTAACTACAACTTACGGGTAACTGAAAATTTAAAGCAAATTAATGTCCCCCCATGTACAAGGGTGAGGAAATCATGAAGATTTTGAAACCTAGCCACATTTGCAGTATAGTGTGTCAACAAGTATTATTAGTAATGACATGGTCACAGCCAATCATTTACATAGCTTTTACTGGCTATTTACTTGTAACAACAAAGCCTTCATGTGAAAATGATGCTTCCACAGTCACATTTACATTTTAAGTAAACGCATGTTTCTAACAAAATATCAAACCCATGCAAATACAATCATTATCATAACAGTAATTATATTTAATAATATAAAAATGAAAAAAAAAATTAAAATAGAAATAAGATAGAAAAATTCAAATCTTAAGTACACATGTAATTTAACTAGTGTCATGACAATGGGCAATGTTGAGTCAAGTTTCAAGTTTCATGACGAAGGGGCCTGGATCTGTTTCAACTGGTATATGTGGCTGTTAGGCTGGTAATTGTTATATACAGGTATAAAATGATAGTAATTCAATAGCATAAATGACTATAAATTACATTTACTCCACAGTGTAAGTGTAGTACACATAATACCAAAATGAAAAAAGTATGATTTATAGTGATACCATACAAGGTCAGTGTTGTGCCTATTGCTTCATGTTTGTATTCATAGCATTCCGTTTTATTATATTTAATCTTGCTAAATTTTCAAAATTAAATCACAAACATAATAGAACAATTTGCTTAAATTCTTTTTTTTTGTCAGTGTCACATAGAATATGTCCAACTGAAATGTTTGACCTTTTTAAACAATTTATGATAGCAAATGTTCTATTCTGGTAATCAAACTAATCTGATATGACTGCCTTATTATACAGGAAACAGAATCATGAAATCATTGGAGTCCATTTAAAATAATAATAGGATCTTCCATTAACTAATAAAGCTGTGTGTGTTGGCCACTGTCCTATTCAAATCAGCTGCACAGAGAAACCCCCTAGCTTTTAAATGTGACAATAATTATGTAAGTTCTCCATTATCCAAAGTCCCAGTCCCAATTATTTGCTAAGAAAGACAATTATACAAGACAATGATGTACAAACTTAATGACAATGGCAAAAATCTTCATTTCATTTTGGTTGAAATATGCAATATTTGAGGTAAAAATAATTTTTTAAAGATGATCAAATTTAATTTTTTTATAGCAATGTAACTTGGATTGACAACAATATCAGAATCAATATTTTGATGAAATATGAACCAAAAAAAACCCCATGTCTCTCAGAGGGACTGGTGCTCTACTGAGCAAAAAGAATTTCCAAGAATTTTAAATAAGACCATTTGTTCCTGAGTGTTCAAACTGTTTCTGATGCTATGCTATACACATATTGGATGTCAGCTAGATGCCATTTTCTTTGGGACAAAGTAGACATTATTCAAAGTCTCTGGAAAAATTCCCATGTCAAAATGACTATCAATTTAGAGTGAGTAGTGACATTCTTTTTATGACAGTTTTTGTGGCAGCCATATTCAATGTACAACAGGCACCATTTTTCATTTATTACTTGGTGAAAATCCCATTTTATAATGCTCATCCATTCAGGGGGAGTAGTGACAATAAGATTTTAAAGATAGCTGCGGCTGCCATATTGGATATATGACTGGCACCATATTAATCTAAGACCAATTGAACATTGTAAGAAATCTTTTGGTGAAAATTCCACGAGATGGTTGCTATGGATAGTTTCATTCAGTATCAACTAGACATCATAAGATGTCTTTCAGTGATATATCCATCCACTAAGAAGGAGTAGCAATATTAAGATCTTGGTGGCCATACTGCATGTCACATAAGGACTATTTTCATTTTGGACCAACTAGGCATCATATTAATTCTATAAGTAAAAAGATTCAAGTTTACTTGACCATACCTCTAGGAGAAATAGTAATAACAAGGTTTTGAAGGAGGCCATATTTGATGTCTAAGCAGTACCAGGACCAACTAGACAATGGGATGAATGTCTGTGTAATGTTAAAAGGCAATCTTCCAGGTCAGTGGTGGATATGCAGTCATAGCAATGATTAGGTCAGTAAGGGATATGCAGTCTTAGCAATGATCAGATCAGTGGTGGATATGCAGTCTTAGCAATGATCAGGTCAGTGAGGGATATGAGGTCTTAGCAATGATCAGGTCGATAGTGGATATGCAGTCTTAGCAATGATCAGGTCAGTGGTGGATATGCAGTCTTAGCAATGATTAGGTCAGTGGTGGATATGCAGTCTTAGCAATGATCAGGTCAGTGAGGGATATGCAGTCTTAGCAATGATCAGGTCAGTGGTGGATATGCAGTCTTAGTAATGATTAATACAGTGAGGAATATGCAGTCCTAGCAATAATTAGGTCAGTGGTGGATATGCAGTCTTAGCAATAATCAGGTCAGTGGTGGATATGCAGTCATAGCAATGATTAGGTCAGTGAGGGATATGCAGTCTTAGTAATGATCAGGTCAGTGGTGGTTATGCAGTCTTAGTAATGATTAGGACAGTGAGGGATATGCAGTCTTAGCAATGATCAGGTCAGTGGTGGATATGCAGTCTTAGCAATGATTAGGTCACTGGTGGATATGCAGTCTTAGCAATGATTAGGACAGTGAGGGATATGCAGTCTTAGCAATGATTAGGTCAGTTGTGGATATGCAGTCTTAGCAATGATTAGGACAGTAAGGGATATGCAGTCTTAGCAATGATCAGGTCAGTTGTGGATATGCAGTTTTAGTAATGATTAGGACAGTAAGGGATATGCAGTCTTAGCAATGATTAGGTCAGTTATGGATAGCAGTTTTAGTAATGATTAGGACAGTAAGGGATATGCAGTCTTAGCAATGATCAGGTCAGTTGTGGATATGCAGTCTTAGCAATGATTAGGTCAGTGAGGGATAAGCAGTCTCAAAAAATCATAAGGATTTGTTGGCTAATAAGAGAAAATAGGTCAGCATTTCTGGTCAGTTACAAAGTTATTGTGCTTACTGTGTATAGACCATCACATAGGTGGAGCCATATCATGTGAGTACTGTGTCATTATGGTACGTGTGTCAGTCAGTAAAACTGCATTTATATTATATATTTATAGTAAATGTTATTTATTTTGCAGAAGAAATATTCAGGTTAGCAGTGCCTCATTGTGAAACAATCTTCTTGAATTGAATACCCATAACTTTAGTTACTGGTACATTTGACCCATTTCCCACACAATTCAGTTTGTTCTATTTACTTTTTAACTTGTGACAGTAGTGAATGGATCATTTTTCTTTTCCTCCATTTTTATATCAGAGTTCTGAATTCTATCAAATTAAATTCATCAAATGTCTGCAAAAAAGATATTGCTTTATCAAACATGTCAGCTAGAACAGTTGACAAAGGTTGTTCTTTTTAAATTTTGGGTCATATTTTTTTCTTTAAAGCTTCTGTGAAATATCATGTAGCTAGGTTTTTAAGTGAATATATAACTAAACATACAAATAACTTAAATAACCAATGAAATAAACAGTTACATTAATGAATCAACAAAAATTGGAAATAAGGAAATTAAATAATCATGACTTAATGTTATCACCCTTTCCAATCTTCAATAAAAACCCTGCTGCAAAACTTGAAAACGTCCGACAAACTCTACTGCTGATATTAAAAATACTTGAGACTCCAACACTATAAGACCTTTACTCACATTTTGTCACCTAATTCATTCATTTTCCAAGTTAGTAATCGTGAAGATCATGATATACACATATCATAAATAGTATAAAAGTAACATGCTATTCTTCACAAAATTACAAAAAAATCAAATAATGCAAAGAATGTTTTGAAAAGAATGTATTCTATTAGGCATGTCCATGGGTCTATGGAATGTTGCAAAATTTGCCCCTGGGTTCAGACATACTCCTAGTGGCCAAGCATGTAAATGAAATTGCACCTAGTCAATTGAATTCAAATGTCACAAATTTTTCACCAAAAAACTGTCTTATACACAATTAAATTAAAATCAATATATACTCTGAATAAGTAGTTATAACCAGCACAAAGTCCACCTACCATAATATACTAGTTTATAAGTTGAGTCAAACTGCAAACAACAAAGATCTGGGCCTACATTTTTGTCTGCTGATTACTCATAACAAACTGCATAGACCTAAATCTGTCAGCATATTGTGTGGTTGCAGATATGGGACTTTGCAATTTGCCTCATTGTATAAGTGAGTATATTCTAAATAATCAATCAGTCAATGATGCATTCAATGTTTGGGAGAGTTATTGTTAGAAGCTTATCTTCCAACTGACATTTTTCACTTTCATCAAAGTGAATGTAATTTAATTGGTGAATTGAAAGGTCACATGAATGTGACTGTATCAATATTATCCAGACTGGTAGCAAATCAAATCATTTAATTTTAGCTAAAACTGTGCTGCATACTCACGTCTGTGTGCCTGCACACTTTCTGCTGTGTTTTAAAGCATGGTCCTTATCAAAGTTGAGTGGCTGTGACAATTCCAATCTCTCTTTGATCCTTTCTTGTTTGTGAATTTTGGTTGGCAACTCCTTGCATGGAGACTCTCTGCAGTCTCGTGGAGGAGGGGGAGGGGCTGGGCCCTTATATTGAGGGTCTTGCACTGTAAGGAAAAAGTTCAGAAACTTTATTATTTAAACAGGTTTTAAATGTTGCACCACCAATAAAATGTTCCTTAACAATGCCCAGAATGTACCCTGAAATTGGTAGACTGGTTCTCAATTGAAGGATTTGCCCATGAGAAAAACCTCTGACAGGAAACCAGAAGATTCAGAGTACTCATATAGCAACTACAAGTTAAACATGTGGGTGAGTTTTACACAATATAATGTGAGGGATATACTTCTGACAAGTGGCATTATTTATAAAACTTTTATTCAATTAGGATATTGTGAGCAGGAGCAGAAAGAGAAAGGAGTAAATTTCTTTTTTCTTTTTTAAAAAAAAGCTAAAATTCTTCTTTATTCACATTCTGTCCATCATCTTTATCATCACCCATTACTGCCTTCTTTAATGAAACAAATACATGTATTATTTCTCAGTTTTAGTAAAACAGTATATTCAGCCTCTGGATCCAACTTTATTGCAATCACAAGACCTTTCAGTTTTGTCAAATCACACTATACAAGTCTGAATAAACAAATTACAAGGATAGTCTTTTCAGTAGACAAGTGAATAGGCACACATGTATTTGATGAATATATTAACACAATTATTATTTTCTTTTTTGTTACCATACTTAGAAACATGTCATATCCAATCCAACTACAAACAACTTAGGCACTTATTTGCTATAGCATAATCCTGGCAGACCTGGGTCTATGCAGTAAGAATAATCAGACAACACAGACCCTGATCTGCAGACACATTTTGTGCCAACATATTAGGCTCTATCATCTTTGCAGTTGGGTCATAACAGTATGAGAGTATATACAGTAAATCTCTCAACCTGTTGATTCTTCCAGTTTAGCACACTCCAAGTCCTATAGTGTGAATATTCCCCTGATGATAGAAATGTCATTGTACCCTGTTCAAACATCTCTTTTCACAACACTGAATAAATTCTACAGAGCCTTTTGTGCTAAGATTTTAAGGCTAATGTTTTGGTGGCCAACTTTTCAACAAATCACAAGAGCATAGTAGGATCTCTACTATATCTCTTTTTTTAAAATGTAATTTGACCACAATCATTGACTACAAAATTTAAGGCTCCATCAACGAAGATATTTAGATACAGAAATTAATTATTTGTTTGTTTGGCAAAAACCACCCTCATGAAGGTTGAAGACCACATAAAACAAGTTAACATTTTCATTTGCAATTAATAACCATATAAACCTGTTTGTGTTCTTTTTAATCAAATTATAATATCAAGATAGACAATCCCCCAAATGAAATGATAATACAAAATAATAATGATAGCTGAGGTCAAAAAGTGTTACATTATTTGTTTTGTGTTGCCTTTTAATTAACTAAACTTATCAAAGCACTGATTAAATTTATTGCCCTGTCTCAGTATATATATATATATATATATATATATATATATATATATATATATATATATATATATATATATATATATATATTATAAAATCTAGTCTTTTGAAATTTGGGGTAAACTTATAACTTCTATCGGGATGAGCCAGGGTTTTGATACCGCTCGGTCAAGCATCGACCCTGGCTTGTAATAATATCATTTAATTGCGTAAGACTGTCTGGTTAATAGAGAACCTTATCGACATTGTTAAATATTCTACTGGGGGGGGGGACATGACTTTTCTTGGAAAACCCTTTAAATATGACTAAAAAATATTTCATTCACTCTCCCATGTACTAGCCATGATATTGGTGAACATAAAGCGTTCTGAGTATGTGAAGATTTTATATCAAGTCTTCCATCTGTGTCTATTTTCTTCAGCTTGAATATACTTTTTCATCTGTGGCACCAAAACAAACATGTAGTGGTCGGTCTTAACATTTTAGGTATGTAGACCAAAACATGTTTAGAGGTGACATCAGTGGGTGGGGCAAGTGCACACACATACCATTGTCACTATGTGCAGACACCCATGTTCCCCACATGAAGGTTAAATGTGTTTATTGATAATTATCAAATTATTCAAAGTAGAGAGGGAGCTGGAAGACATCGGTAATTAAATTAACTGGTATTCATGGATGCATGGGAAAAATTATTTATATAATTGATATCGATATGTTTTTATGTGGACTCTTACTAGTTGAGTCGACTGACGATTCATATTAATTTGTCTTGTATGGCCGAATTATTGCTCTGAATATTACTCTATATTCCCCAAGTCAATCCGCTATACCAACATCAAGCTTATCCGCTATACCAATACCATTATTAATTTGTAATTTTACTTAATCTGCTTCATCTGTTGTTAGACCTGAAATGGCAAAGTTTAGTACTGTTTGTGTTTAAGTGGTCTTTGTATATGATTTAAGGCTTTATAAAGGATGACATATTCCCCAAAATCACAGATATATATATATATATATATATATATATATATATATATATATATATATATATATATATATATATATATATATGTGTGTGTGTGTGTGTGTGTGTGTGTGTGTGTGTATGTGTGTGTGTGTGTGTTTGTGTTTGTGTTTGTGTGTGTGAGAGAGAGAGAATCATAATCCGATGTACAAGATAACTACTTGTGTGCCCATTGTTGTGTGTGTATCTTCACAGAATATATTTATATATCACCAATGTAATTTAAGATTTATCATTTATTAAACATAATAGTAATGGTGAATTTTGTAATTTATCAAAATGTAACGATTCTGTAAGACATAAATTGTTGAATTTTCCATCAAAAAACTTTCTTTGTACCTGAGCATGTCAGCAACATCGGAAAATACGAAATTACTCAAAATATTTTGCTATAATATTTATAGAATTTATGCTCCAGAGCTTTTGTGATAGTAATTATAGTACTGCATTAATGTGTCCAGACTTTGAAATAATATTTTAAACGTTATTGAAATCAATAATGAGTTTGTCATATTTGTTACCCTAACATTATGCAATAGTGAACTTTCTAGCACCAACAACGGCATCAAGTGATTTTCTAATTTGAACAATAGCATCTATTGCCATAAAATCTGTATGCTAGTCATAAACTTAACACTGCTAGGATTTAGTCTCAGGCGAATATCCATATCGATGAGCAAATACTCAGGTACAATATCTGGTGGAGCAATTTTAAATCCTATTTTTAAATCCTTAAAAGAAATTGTTAACTATTTCGGGAATCATCGTTAGGTTGTCAACTGCAATGAATCCAATCGAGCCACAACTTGAAACAAAAAATAGGTATGACATAAAAATTTATCATCTTAAATTAGATCTTATTTGCCTGCTGCAAAGTACACATGGATGATTTAATTCATGAAATTGACATAATTGATAGCAGGTTGACCTATATTTTGCCAATGAGAGTAAATAAATATGAAAACCGTTATCCAAACATGTATCTGGTAGAGTGTGTTTAGTAATAGTTAATATAATCTCTAATTAATTTTCTCTAAACGTTACAAAAAATATCAACACAGGGAGTGTTGGGTAGATACTGTGTACAAATTTGTCTTGCTTGTAGTAGAGTAAAATGAATAATTTCCGAGCAAAGACACCACTCCCCAACATATCATATTTTGTCTCAAAATTTGGGCTATAAACCTTGCTATATTTAGAAGTCTAGAGGGTAGTGACAAGATGATAAACTGTGTTTGTTTTTTTAAGGGAAGTTTGGTCTTTGGGCCAGAAATCTCATTTCTTCTACTACTCAGTCTTTAAGCACCTACCGTTCTTTATCAATCAAAAATGCTTTAGAAATTTCTGTCTTAGATAACACAAATGCTAATGTACAAAATTGTAATAAATATATATATATATATATATATATATATATATATATATATATATATATATATATATATATATATATATATATATATATATATATATATTACGTATAGGTGATTAAATTGCTTGTGTGTAAGGTTTAAAATTCTTTTATTTTCATTTTTGTTTCATTGTATTTAATAGCAATGAATATTTTTCTCGAATTTGGGATTCTATTTTTAGCAGTGAGATATATTTTAGCACAAAGTTTGTATATAGTAATTTAGTTTGTGTACCTTGGTAACAAATCAACAGGAAGTTAAAATGATCGGATCATGGACATATTTTTTTTCCACTTGATCAATGTTTGTAAACAACCTTTGTTATGATTGAGTTTGTTAGTGGAGTGACAATGGTCTACCTGTGAATTTTAGAGTAATAAGAGACCACATGACCAATCCCGGAGATTTGAAGTGATATTTCGAGTGTAAATACTAATTCTTAATATTGGTTTGGCCAGATTCATTCAAAACCTTGAAGGAACAAGGTGTGTTTATTTTAAATATTTTATTCTTTGTCTGATATTTGGATACAATAATTTATTTTCCTTGACACTCAACAAGTTGACTTTCGTATAAAACATTCTGAAATATATTCAAGGAAATTAAATCTGGAATTATTTGGAAACAAAGACTGCAATTCAGGTGAGGAATTATTGCTATTCATATATTGGACTATATCTGACGTCATTGCCCTACATATTCGTACCTCGTCAGGACTTGAACCTGGATTCGTATAGGGTTATTTAGTGAAAGAACTTGTGTTTTTATTCTTAAAATCATATTTGGATTATATTCACAGATTGTAGGTCATATTTACAAATTTTTACATTGTTGTCTAGGGAAATAAATTGCTTTGTTGAAATATACAAAGCTTGTTCGTGGCTTTCACTCTTTTCTTTGTTACTGAGTACGAGCCCTTGTCACGTAACAATATATATATATATATATATATATATATATATACACACACACACACACACACACACACACACAAAACTGGTTTTGAAATCTTTATGTTCTCATATAAACTCGTGTTAGCTGACGCTTAGTCTCATTTGTCTTGCATAACCAAATTATTAATCAGAAGATCTCTATATCTTTCTTATGTCTATTGTAATTTCACTTAATTTGCTATGTCTGTTGTTAGATCCTGGCTGGGAACAAAGTTCGGTATTGTTCATAAAGTTGATCATTTCGTTATAGGGTTTCTTTATTTTCAATAGTGTTAAATGTGTGTTTAACTTTATGTTGTTACTTTGTTTCATTTTTTCGTTTGCTTAACAGCTTAGTTTTGTTTCGTTTTGGTATTTGGTTTGTTACTGATTTGTTTCTTTTAACATTTGTCTGTTTCATTTGCTCTCATTTCTTTTATTATTATCCTATTGTTTGGCATTTGCTTGTTTAAGACTTTTAAAAATGATATTAACAGCTGCCTCACTTTGCACTCGGCATTAAGAGGTTAGTTTTTAGTTGGCCTGGTGTCCGGATAATGTGACTGGGTGCTACATCATGCCACATGTCTGCGACGTAATGCTGGCCCCAATACTGGACATCAATATAAACTGTCACACTATAGACATCGAATGATTTGACTGAATAATTGTGAAATCTATGTTAAAAATCTAAATCGTTTTATTTGTGTTTTCATTGTTTCTTTTTTACATTTATCTGTTTCTTCTTTGCCTAGTTTGTTTTATTATTATCTTATTATTTTAGATACTGTTATTTATTTTGATGTTTGATTGTTTCATTTGTGTTTTGTTTGCTTCTTTTCAAATCTGCCTGTTTCCATTTTGCTTCCTTTGCTGTTTTTTAGCATTGTACGAGTTTTAAATAGTTTGTTTTGTTCTTTAAATCATTTTATTTCTTATTAAATCATTTCATTTAATATCAGGTCAACTGCAATCGGAATTTATTATTTTATTTTGGGGTTTCAATCATTTAATTTCATGCTACATCATTTCATATCTCACAACATCATTTGGAATCTGAATTCATCATTCCATTTGTTGTGTTAAATCATTTCATGAAACACCACATCATTTGGAATCTGGATCTATCATTTCATTTCCTGGGTTTAAATCATTTGATTTCATACTACATCATTTTATTAATGTAATTTTGGCGGTGACGACTGCCCATAGATTTAATTCTTAATTTTAATTGCAATGTATTGGCATGTCGAGAAAAGTTATACGGAGGCTATATACCTAATCTGAAAAAGTATTATGTGCCGACAAAAAAGCGCCAGCAGATCTGGGTCTATGCAGTTTGTTCAGAGTATTCAGTAGAACAAACAACTTAGACCCTGATCTGCAACCATAATATGCTATGGCAAATCAGTATTTTTGTTGTTTGCAATTGACTCAACTTATAAGCAAGTAAATATGGCATGTGATTAAAGCTTTTCAAAAAGGGAATAAAGTTCAAGCTTCCCTTGGTTTCTGATCACACAAAGTTCCATGTTATCAAGGAACTACCATGAAAACTTGCTTTTGAGTTGAGTCAGCTGCTAAGTACAAAGAATGAGATTTGCCATCACATAATGTACCACTATATCTGAGTCTATGCAGTTTAGAGTAGTCAGCAGAACAAACACAGGCCCTAAGCTGCTGGCACATTACCCAGTGTAGAATGAATAGGGTCTATTTTGTTTGCAGCTGGATTTGACTTACAAGCAAGCTACAAGGTAAGTAAAAATACAGAATGGTTTTTATTTTTTATTCTGACTGAGCAATATAAGAGAGTAAAAGAATAAGGTGCATGTCCAGTCTTAAAGTAAACCAGTACAATAGGCACATTAATTTTCCATGTAAAGTCAATAGCTTGTCAGTAGTTAAGGTAATGACAGTCAATTCCTAACATGATATAACCTAAAGACTCCCAACCAATACTATCTATCCATGGCAGAGGTGTGAGGAATCACATGATTTACAGGCCCAATGAAAGCTTGTTTTCCCTTTCAGGCCTAATGTCTGTCACCAAATAAAATGCCACTTTATGCATTTTTCATACTGTATATACTTTCTTATGAGTCCAACTGCACAGACCAAGATCTGCCATTGCACAAGTTGCTGGCAGATCAGGGTCTGTGCAGTTTGCTATTGTGAATATCTACAGTAGTTGTAAGCTAACTCCATATTTACAGATCATATCTTAAACCTTAAAAGAATTCATGTCAGCAAGCATATGGAATCTTTTGCATTTTACTTTCACAAGACATAAATAAAGGTAAAGGTGCATACAAATGAATCTAATTAACAATTCAAGAAACAAGAACACTGAGTACTGTATTTCTTACTGTATGGCATATTCCAAGTTATAACATGAGAATTTTCAGATCAGAACTGAAGTGAACAAATTAAGACAATCTTGGTATTTAAAACACAGATTTAGATCTGCTTCACACCAAGTCAATCAGTATCATTGAGAACTGGTCAAAAGTCTCTGTACTAAGAAATATTCTTTAAACTAACATAAACTAGGGATCATATTTCATACATAAAGCAATTAATTCTGTTAAATACCTGATAGGAAAGACACAAGCAATAATTCAGTAATTAAGCCAGGTATGGCCATGACGTCTCTGTACAACAGAAAAAAAGGTGTTATCATTGACAAATATAGAAGATATATTCATGTATTTCATTTTATAAATCCATCTAATATATGTATAATACTTTTTACAATCATGCTGACCTTATCACCATGTTAGGAAATATTAAGTAACAAAGCATATGAATATTACACAGGGAGACTAGTTTAATTTAATGCTAATATGTCATCAGCAATAACACAGATTTTCAGCCCCACCCCAATGGTTTATTAGGCAGGCTGTGGTCAGACCTTATGTTTTCAAATGGTTTCAACAAACTGCAATAATGCTATCCTTAAAATGTTATTCAAGTAGAGTACTTAGTAAGTACTCCCTTGCTAAAATATTGAATATAAACTGGAATCAAATGGAGTACTCCATTCTTAAATGCTGTCCATAAAGTTGGATTCAAATAAAGTACTTAGTACACCATTGTAAAAATGCTGTTGATAAAGTTGGCATAAAATTTAGTACATGTACTCCCTCATTACAATGCAGTCCATGGGAACAACTAAGCTTTGACTGTTATAATTAAGTAAGCATGACACAAAAGTCTACTACCTGTGATAGAATGGGATCCATGGCTATATTTGCCTTATAACAGACAGCTGTGTTTTAATGACAGGCCTTGTATTGAGGGAATGCTGTAAATCCTTCACAAGAAATTGAAATTGAGGTCTGCTGATATAAAGAAATCAACTACATTCATTATTTTCAATGTAAATTCTATCAGATAATTAAAAGTGCCTTTATAAATACACTGATATTTAAATATTAACAGTAAAGATAATGCCAAAAGAACCTCAGAAAAGGGCCTTGATGTTGGAGCTTGGAACAATGTTTGAAACGTAATGTGATATTTTAAGTTACTCATCTTTTAGTACCTTATTCAAATCTGTAGAAAATAATGGCATTACTGAAACTAAATAATGCCCATGATGACACCATTCGACACAGTGATTAAAGCTAAACACAGACTTAATTACATAGAAGCAAAATTCAATGGCCTTAATTCAGTTACAACCTGATCAGGTGTAAAGGTACACTTTGAAAGCTTACAGCAAGATGTAAATATGTCAGTAGAGTTTTGGCATGAATGACACATGTGAATTTGAATGGAAGCAATCTAATGTGTCTGGATAAGGGGTGAGAAAATACAAAGCTTTCTTTGTACAGTACACATGCAGATACAATACACCACTAAAAATGATTGCAGTGTGTGGAAAAAGAAAAATGTGTAAGGGTGTGTATGCAGGAAGAGCAATGCATAATTTAAGGCAGCACTAATGTCTCACATTTCAAGGGCAAGATAAACTGTTTAGTAGAATTATGATAAACAAGTTCAATATAGTATTTGACAATGTTATATGGCTTGCTAGAGTCTCATTCCTATCATGCTGTGCCAATGTGCCTGATAAGTGAACAGGTGCAAAAGTGTCTATCAACTACAAGCTGTGCTGTGTATATAAAAAGTGTGTGTGTGTGTGTGTGTGTGTGTGTGTGTGTGTGTGTGTGTGTGTGTGTGTGTGTGTGTGTGATAAAATGGGTAAGAAAAATAGATTAAAAATCTTATGTAAACTATATCATGTTACAATAGTTGTGGTATTTTGTATATTGTCCATATATATGCTATTTCCATGTGTTTGCTAGGTTTAATGGACTGTTCAGAAAGCAAAATATGTACATTTTTTTTAGCTATAATGGAAAGTTTCATACCTATTATAAGTAACATAATTTCATAGTTTTCACAAAATAATTTGAACACTATTGCCAACAGCATTACAATTTTAATCTCTTAAACTGCAAATTATGAGTCTGACAAATTTTAATAACAATTTATCATAAAACAGCCTATTAGGCTTTCAAACGTCATTATATAGTAGCCCAGGCCCAGCATTTTGGTAGCCCAGTGGGCTACCACACTTCAATGTAAGGCAGCCCATATTTCAGTGTTCTGGTAGCCATTTGGGCTACCTTACTTCAAGGATTGGTAGCTCAGATTTAATCATTCTGGTAGCCCACTGATCTAATTGACTTCATTATAAGGTAGTCTAATTAGTGTAATTATTTTGTCAGTCCATTGGGCTACCTGACTTTGCTACAAGGTAGCTCAGGCCCAGCAGTCTGGTAATACTTGGGCTTTTGGCTTCCACCATATGTAAATATGTAATTTTATGCTTTTGTAGTTTTGTGGTCCAAGCACATTTCTTCGATCCTTCCACTGTCCCCTAGGAGTCCAAGTGCAGCAATGCTAATTAATGCTAACTTAAAAAAGGAAACTGCACAATAAAACTAATAACTAAAGTTAGTTGCACCTTATTGGACTTGAATTATTTCAATTTAGCAGTTGTCTGGCACAATAAACAACATGTAAATCTTGAAATCAGAAGCATCCCCTATCAATTTAATTTTGATAGACAGCCAGTGGGAGGATCATATGCTTTACAAATCCATGCACTCTTTGAACAACCAACATACATTTTAACATTTTTTAATATTAAGCCAATACCAATAACTATGATGCACCTATTTAACCAATCAAAGCTCACAAACTATCTCACCCCTATAGTCCATTTTTTTAAACTTGGTTTTTAACTAGAATAAGTATGAAACTATGCCTACATGCATCTCAGCCAAAAAATCAATGTTAAAAAACTTTATTTGCATTTGGAATTTACATGAACCAAGTAGTGTCCTTAGAGGTTAAGTTACAAAATACAACAGGATGGCTAATCCTTACTTCAAAGTCTAAAGCACACCTTAGGTCATCTGTTTACTCTAACCAGTGAGTGTGCTCACACAATAGCCAGGTCTACCCAACACATGTATCAAATAAAGTAATGTCTACCAGTCAAACCTCTGTTGATTTCATTACTTTGATATCTCAGTCTAGTATAAATCAAATTTTGTGTCAGCATATATTTGTTTAAAATTTAACAAAATTAGCCAAAAAAAATTAACTCACATTGAATAAAATTTGGTTTCGTTTTGGTCTAGATCAGGTTTATCACTCCTCTATGCATTAGAAACTGCTGATTCAATTTTGGGTGTGGCAGAGAGTGATTATTATGGAAGTAGAGTAAGTCTGTATAAATCTATAAAACTCCCCACATGCCAACACCAGTAATCAAATACAGTACCTGAGAGGCATGCAGCAAATATCCATTAATTTCTCTTAACACTATGTTGACTGGGGGATTAGAAATGGTCAAATGTAACCCACCCCCACCCCCGAATTTTGTAAAAAGGCAACAAATGGAGGCAGAAGTCAATGTGGCTCCATATTAAAATTGCCCAACTTGTATCCAAATGGACATGGATTTGTATCCTACCATAGGATCAGCCCAGGCAGACTAAAGTGGTGCATTCAGGGGCAGGGCACTTTAGTATAACTGCCTAGGCACTAGATAACCTATGTTGCTGTGCTGTAAAACAATTAACATCATTCTTTCATGTGAACTTTGGCTCCATGATGTGATTCAAGAGTAAGACCTTGGTTCCAGAGACAAAGTGTGATAAAAATACATGGTAAAATCTAGCTCCAATTAGGATTTATTTGCACTGGGCACAGATTCACAGTAAGGTTAGAAGGTGAATTATATAGTCTTGATGTGGTAAATGTCAGAATTTATTTGCATTGGGCAGTTCTCAAACTCACAGTAAGGTCTTGTCTTAGGATGTGAATTACTGAGTGATGTAAAATCTACCTACAATTAGGATTTATTTGCATTGGGCAGTTCTCAGACTCACAGGAAGATCTTGTCTTAGTATGTGAGTGATGTGAATGTGGTAAAATCTACGTACAATTAGGATCTATTTGCATTGGGCAGTTCTCAGACTCACAGTAAGTTCTTGTCTTTGGATGTGAATTACTTGTGTCCTATGTACAATTTGGATTTATTTGCATTGGGCAGTTTTCACAGTAAGGTTTTACCTTAGGAGGTGAAATACATGGTCCTGATGTGGTAAACATCTAGTGCTAGTTAGGATTTATTTGTTTTAGACAGTTCCCACATTCATGAACAAGTTTTTGTCTGAGGAGATACATTGTGGTACAATGATGTGGTAAAAATCTAGTATCAATCAGCACCCATTAGCATTGGGAGCTTCCCATATTCATGAACAATATTTGTTCCTTATGAGATACACAGTGGTATAGCCATATGGTACACTTCTTTGCATTGGACAGTTCCCAGATTCAAATCCTGCTCTAGTCATAAGCTTTTTATCGACCTATAAGAAATACTGTATATAGCCACTTTTAAGTTGAGTCCAAGTGCAAACTGCAGAGACCCAGATCTGTGGTCATGTAATGCATCAGTAGATTGTATTCTGTGCTGTTCATTAGAAGTAATTAGTATAACAAACAGCATAGACCCTACATGCACATTATGCTTTGTTGTTTGCAGTCTGATGACTTATAAGCAAGTATATAAGGTATATACAGTAACAGCCAAGTGTAATCAGGTGATAGGTAACAATGGCTGCTTTGTACAACATTAAAACATTAGGTGTGGCATTATACTACAAGTATCAAATACACTGTCTTTCTATTCAGTTAAAATACAGAAACTTAATCTTATACAAAATTATCTATTCTTTGGCTTTTGTATGCTGCCCTTGTCACAGCCAATGATACAAAGATTTCCAAACACTTTGGCATGGTTATCAGGACTGGTCCTCTGTATTCTTTTGAACAAGGTGTAAGAAGAAAGGTCATCCAATTCAAATGGTTTGGTTGAGTGACTAGCAAGTTTAACACAAATATCATCAAGATTATCTTCTTGACTGAATTTCCAATTCAATTACAGATCAAAGTTACAGAAAAAAAAAACAATATCAGGGTCGTTAGGACATGTACACAAAGGTAACCAAGTTCACTGCTTTGGTGTTTTCGTATGTATGCTCTTTTGAAGAACTCTAGTCCATATGTGAGTAACATATAATATTTCTCCTGTGACACCAGGGTGCCAGCACAATAAAAGAGGGTTTTCCAAATTTCTTTGAAAACTGAGGTAATTGTGGGGCTTATTATCTGAAAATGATCCTCACACTATAGGTCTGTACCTAAATTAAATTGATACTGGATCCTTGGAATGGAAACAAATTTTGTTCTCACACATACTTTACCTAATGTCATGACATCATTCACAACATCAGATGTTAGTGCCTGTTTAGTATGATAAAAATAGGAAACAAAAGGTTTAAATAACATAGTAGTCATGTGACAAAACAAATAACATCAAAGTATAGATCAACAAAACAGTTAGTCATGGGGAATGCCATCTTGACCATGCTGTTACTTGACAAAACTGCATTTGAAAATGTGTACCTATTGTTTGATCCTTATTCTTTAAAAGCAACACACTGCTCAAACTTTGCTCAAGCAGTGAAACCTGACATAATCCACACCACCATAACTATAAAGAGCACCCATTCATTGTTGCTGTTCATTCATAATAAGTACTCTCTCTATATAACACTGTCATAGATCTACCACCTTATATCGAGTCTGGCTAATAATAAAGTACACTGTAAATACCTCATTATAACCCTGTATATGGGAAACAGCACACAATAATCTTACCATATGATTGCTTTAAAATGAAATACCTGAAATATGACTCCTTTATGATAGTGCTGTACATGGCAGTGTTTAGAATATACCACCACATAATGAAACCATTTTAGAATGAAACAGTATTCACTCAGTATAACACTGTTCAGGGGAACTAAAAGTATACCAAATTATTGTGAGAATGCTTTTTTTATGAAGTGCATGATACAATATTACCTTATAATAATATTGTACATACGAGTCAGAGAGTGTACCACATTACTGTGAGACTGCTTTATAATGAAGTATAATCTGCATTTAATGGCATGCACATGTATACTTGCCCTAACAGAACTGTTATAATGATGAGCCCTATAGTGAGAGAGTGCTGTACTCTTCTTAAGTTGCCTATATATTCCACCTCTATGTATGAAGGACAGCTGCCCACAAAGCCCAAAAAAATTAATTTGGTAATCTCTTCAATGTCCTTAGTCAAAGTTTCAATTTACTACTAAGGAATAATTAAGCTCTGTTGCCTAATTCAGTGTTGCCAATTGGATAACTTAATTTCTTCTCTTTATTCCATTAAGTTAAGTTTCAATGATAGAAGTAAAACATTTTCAGAAAACAATCTTGGCAAAACTGTTAAAAATCACATTTAAATAAAGGGCAGGAAACATACTTGCAGCGGGGTGGGGGTGGGGTATAACTTCATTCTTCATAAACAAAATTATCTCTATATTAAAGTCTAGGTGTAAAATGGACACATCCAAAGAGCACTTTCCATGTGATCACCTAAATTGCAACTTACACCTGCAGTTTAAGGTTGCTTTATGTTAATGAAAAGAATGTTATTTTAGTTACATAATGATGATTCTATCTCAAATATCAATAATACTTACATCAATTTGTCTTTTGTTGAAATATCAAGAATGCTTACATTCAATTAGTCATTCATCTAGGATATACATCTTTAGCTGCTAACTCAATTTTGATTCTTTTTCCACTTGCAATTCAAATTATTTGAGAAGAAAAAAACAAGACTTTTTCATAAAGACTTTATAACTTTAGTGAAAACCAAATGTTTACAAAATTCCAAGTTTTCTCAAAGTATTATTTAAAACATCAATTAATTTTTGTTAAAAATACTTTAGAGATTATTTGGGGTTGCCAACAGTGATCTAAGTATCTCCCTCCATAAATGTAATGCAATCACACAACTAAATGGCTATGGAAAACATATGGTTCTAATTACATGAAAATTACTGTAGTTATCAATATACCAAGAGCTCTGCAACTAACACAATTTCACAAAATTTTATGACAATGAATAATAATAATAATAATAATAATAATAATAATAATAATAATAATAATAATAATAATAATAATAATAATAATAATAAGAATAGTCATCATCATCTAATTAAAAAAAACTTTTAAAACTTAATAAAGTCCAAATTATAACACACTTCACCATGTGTACATGCTTCTAAGTGGTATCAAACTGCAAACAGATTCTTATCTCCCACTGCATAATGTGTCTGCAGATCAGGGTTTATGTTGTTTTTCTACTGATTACTACCAACAAACTGCACAGACCCTGATCTTCCAGTACATTATACAATGGCAAGTCTGGGTCTATGCAGTTTGCAGTAGGACTTGTCTTATATCTGAGTATATACATTGATTGGTGTGTCTGAAATGACTAAGACAGAACCATTCTTGTGAGAATTTTGCTATGTATTTACCAAAATGTTGACTTTTTAAAAATAAAAAAAGTATTTCATTGACTGCCCAGTGAGATCAAGTATTGGATTTCCTCACCCTAATAGGGGCACACAAAAGACTACAATGGTCTTTGGAGTCATTGCTTTATATCTTTGTTTAAATTGTTTTTGTAATTTGCACCAAAATGGAAGAAATTAACAAATAGATGCAACAGAGTTAGAATTCTGTCTTTTATAATAAACAAAAGAAAAGCAAACATCATAAACTGAATGGTATTCAAAACAACTCAATACTTTTTCAAATTTTCTTGAAAACCAGCAAATCATAAAAATGAAAGATCTGTATTTTTGGTTAAAGAATATTGTTTCTAGCATGTCCTTGGACTCCATAAGTACTTTTATGACTGAAATGCAAAAGTTTTAAATATATCCTTCAAGCTTGTCAACATAATTTCAGTCTATCAAATCAATACAGCTATTAAAATCAAAGAGTGTCAGAGACAAGTGTACATCTAACAAAGAAACTTTTATGTTTTGGCCCCTCTTGGACTTGGCAGAATATCAAACACTATGAATGACCCAATGTTCCTCTATCTGCAGTCAGCAATTTATCAATGAAACTGTATTAGAAGATTCTGAAGTATTCAACAGAAAGATTTCTCCAGTCAAATAGTACAGTATACACTCACTTATAAGACATGACCAACTGCAAACTTCACAGATCCAGATCATGTTACATAATGCACCTGCAGATCTGGGTTTGTGTAGTTTGTTAGGAGTAGTCAGTAGAACAAATAACATATACTCTGATCTGCAGGCGCATTATGCTATGGCAGATCAGGATCTCTGTTGTTTTTTGCAGTTTGACTTTTCTTATAAGCAAGTAAATATGGTATTACAACCCTTTATCTATTACTTGCTTAAAATTGTGCCTAAAGTGCAAAGAGTTTAAAGTATTCTCTATTTACCTACAAATAGTGAAGCATCATAAGACATCAACCAAACAACACAGACCCTGACCTGCTGTAGGCAACTTATAGGCAAGTATTCAACCATACACAGTAACAATATATATTGCTGATTTGGTGCTTTATGACCTAGAAACACAAGTAGGTTATTTAGTGCCATGGATTTAGAAGTCAAGAGTTTTGCCCTGTAACACACCACTGTAGATGACCCAGACTTATCTAATGGCAGGATTCAAACCTGCACCCACATCCAGCAACATGTAACAATCAATTATTTGCATATATTATACTCCTAAAACAGTCATACAAGCATACAGTTTACCTTAAAGTTCTAATAATAATCATGATGTAAGCTGTGTCTATTTGTTTTTTTAATTAAAAAAACACAACCTAAATTGACAATTTAATCTACATATATCACAAAAATTACATAAAAATAGAATCAGCCATGGAAAACCTCAGAAAGCCCTACATTTACCAAATACTTGATGTCAATGGTACGAACTAGATGAAAAATTGTGCAGTGAACTTTACTATTTCACATGCATCTGATTTTCTTAAATTAAGTTTTAAAAAAATTAACACAGCAACTTGTCTTAAACATCACATATGTACGCTTACATTTAAAAGAATATGTAATAAACCTTTGGCTATATATATATATATATATATATATATATATATATATATATATATATATATATATATATATATATATATATATATATACACACACACACAGATAAGAGAGATTTATCACTATGAAATGACCCACCATGACAACTTAAGTTTGTCTAGTTAAGGGGCCAAACAACACCTTAACTTCATGAGTATTTGTACAAGCCAATTCATATAAATCCTTTCTTTAAGTTTTTTATATTTAATGATATACAAAAATATATAAACCTACTGCATCTGAAGTTTACAGTTACATTTGGAAAACACTTAAAAATCTGAAGGTCATGGCCTGCATGTAAGCCATTGACAAAATTACTTTGTAACAGTTGACATTATTCATAAGGTTCATTGAGTATGTCACCATGAATTGTTCAAACAAAATTCAAAAATTCATCAAGAGCTTCACAAAATGTAAGCAAATGAAAAACTTGAACAAAAACCTTAACTTTAAATTTTCTAAGACTGTGGCCTTGACCCAAAGGTCAAAATGGCAAGCAAGTATTTTGCAGAATTATAATGATTCATTCCAAGTATGAATACAATCCATTATGGGGTTTAGAAAATATATATGTATGTGATGAAAAAACAGGACATTAACACACAGTTTCTAAGATTGTGAAATTGATCCCTAATATCAAAGAAGCAAACATAAATGCCACAGAATAAATTGTATTAGCTTTATAATAATGATAATGACAAACATTATAAAGTCTATAAAGGGATATGTATGCAAATACAGAATATTATTTAAAATCTTAACAAACTGCCAAAAGTAATTCCTGTGTCTCACCTTCCAATTAATGTAGGATAGACAAAATATAGGGACTACTTTATCGAACATGTATGAGTTCAAACAAGTACATATAAAGTGAGGGACTGCTAGTTCTGAGTTACTAGCAAATACAAAAATGCTTTCATATATCCTATAAATAAAAAATATTTGCAAAGTTAATATAATTTAATTAACAAAATAGTACATGATGCCACATGAATCATAAGGCGTATGTGTAATTTCAATTTTTAATGTAGCTTTAACAATTTTTTAGTCAAATCACTGATATCTGCAGTGACACTTTATTAAAGTGATGTCTAACTTTTGGGCATCATGCTGCAGACATTGAGGATCATGTCCCACTCAGTCATAATATAATGACACCAGGCTGACCAGTCCTGACACTAACCTCTCATTGCTGAGGGCCAAGTAAGGTAGCCGTTAGTACCATTTTTATATCTGGTATGATGTGGCTGGGGTTCGATCCCACAATCTCTTGCATCTGGGGTGGATGCTCTAACCACTAGGCCACAGAGGTGGTGTGTATATCATAAGAATTCTAGGAAGTGTTACAAACGTGCTGAATCAATCCAAAATGTAAATATTTAAAGACACTAAAACAAACAATAGTAGAAATATTTACAGTAACCGTTGACAAGGAGACTAATGCAAACAAAGTGAAACACTTTTTTAAAATAAATCAAACCAATAATTAACCATAATAACAAAATATACATAGATTTCCCCCAAAAAAGAAATAATACAGTGTTCTTATATCAACAAAAGTAAATATAATACTTACTTGCTTTCAGGTACCAGGAAGGCCAGGTATGAACTAAACTTGCTGCATAATAATCATAACAATCAGCCATCATGTATGGCCGACTTGAGAGGGAGCAAGGACAGGATGGTGACAAGCAATATAGACTTGGAGGTGGGGTGGCATATGGTCTCCACAGTGGTAGAACTGTCTCTGCAGGGTGGCTATATCCTAGTCCATACCCTGGAAACCCACCATATCCCAGACCAGATCTGGGTGCTGTCAAATGAGCTGCTTCACCTAACACTGACATGCTTAATAATTTCCAAGTTTTAGCATATAATAAAGAATTGAACTTGTGTAAAATACTTTAAACAATCCCAGTCTCTCCCTGAATGTTTTTTTCCTTCTCACAAATATATTCCACTGTAGATCTTCAGTTATGAAGTGAAAGAGCAATTCTAATGAAAGCCTGTTGTTGTACATAAGCCCTTCCACTGACAGCACAGCCTGCCAGCCAGCCAACAGTACAAGTTTGTCTACCTATCTACCTATGTAAGTATGCATGTATCAGTGCAACTCCTCTAGTAGTAGAACAGTCAATGTGAATCTCACCTAGTGGAAATCACACCACTCACTGGGACAGACACTGTGAGAATTTGTATGTTCAAAGCAGCCCCATTGGCTGAAGTTGGCCTTTCACCTTTAAAATTGTCAAGTCCCTGTTCTGATTGGACAAGAGTTTTGTAACATGACATCAAAGAAGCAAGGTAGACTACAGTACTCAAAGTGTTTGCCCTGTAGATATGAATGATCTGACTTCTTCCCATTTCTCTACCTATATATCCCTGACAAGGTGAGTTATCTAGCTCTACAAGGCGGAACACCTAAGGTCTACTTTTGATAAGTCAGAGGATGTTCCTGCTGTTATTATGTCTGCAGGTAATTACAGCAAGATCTCCCCAATACAAGCTAAGATAAGGCTTAAACATACAAAATACTTTACTTTAAGTGGGTCAGATTAAACTTCTTCACAACATAACATTTGTTTTTAAAAAACAGCTTTTAACTGGTACTATATATCCAGGATTGTGCTGATGTACTATCAACACACACACTCATTCACAGATTTCATTAAACATAAGTTTAGTCAATGTATCCAGGTGAATTTCACACTAACACTTATAAATAAAAGTAAATAACCACTTAGTGTTGTTCTTGAAATTATCATTTCAAATAATTTTAAATACAGTTGTTAACATTCAGATTGCAAATCCCATCAACTAGTAATTCAATACATACAGTACATTCAATGTGTTTGTATAAATAAAAGCAAATAAGAAGCCCAGCATGTGGTTGTTATGGGGCTTAGCACCATTTTTCACATGGTAGCCAGTATTAATGGTGGTGAAAGAAAGCAGGAAAATCCGACCCACATAAGCTACTGGCAAGTTTTCTCCCATATCAACCATTTACCAAATCTATTAAACCCACTAAGACAGAGGTGAGATGGCAGTGATCAGTGATGGGTAACAGGGATCTTTTAGACCACTTGGTCACCTTTAGATCATTGGGCCACAAGCCCAGCATGAACTGCATGCCAAACCCTACTCCAGCTTTAATAATGAGGGCATTAATTTAGCTAAATACAACACAAATGTATACTGAAGCTACATTGCAAATCATTATAGTAAAAAAGGTTGACATACTTTTTGGTGTTCTAAATTCTGGTAACCCATAGTTGGACACTGTTGTACCAGTAGCTAGTATTCCATGGATTGGCATGACCAAGTCCTATATTGATTCCTAACATTGCAGTCAAATAGATGTGCCACAATATGAGATGATTTATAGAGTTGAATAATTCAACAGATAACATAAAAGACTGATATTTAGTATGCCATCCTATATATGAACAATGAATGAAAACTGATTTAAAAAAGAAACTAAAGATTACAATGAGAGAGAGGGGTGGTGGAATGTGACTAGATTTTTTAAATGCAATTAATAAATTGGTCTTGAAAACTTATCATGCCATCCTTTCAATAAAGAATGAAGAAACATCAACTTGATACAAGAATGAACAGATTGCTACTTTCAATTTACCTATAAATAATATATGTATAATATATAATAATAGAAATAGTCATAGTATTTACAGGTCAGTTGAATGGAACAATATGAATCCTTATGAATCAACAAGAAGAAACACATAAAATGCCAGCAAAAACATTCTTAACCATTTCTTCACAAATTAGATCCAGAAATATACAATAATAATGCCATCTGTACACTCACTTGGACATAATTGGCACTATATTGCTGTTATAAAATTCACTTAAAAACAATAGGAATATGTTCCAGAAAAAAAAAGCAATGTCATATTTTCAGATAAATTTAAGCTGGACTATTCAGAAAATTGTGCACTTTCCAGTCATTTTTCTTCAGCTGATAAAATAATGACAGTTTTCTTTCAAATGCATAATGCTGTCAATAAGCAGTAAAATTTCCATGTTAATAAGATTCTAACCTACCACATTAACTCACTTATAAGCCAAGTCCAACCCCAAACTGCATAGACCCAGACCTACCATCACATAATGCACCAGCAGAGTTCGGTCTGAGCAGTATTAGGAGTAATCTGTATAAGAAACCCCACATACACTGCTACACATACAATGGCAGATCAGGATTTTTGTTGTTTGCAGTTTGACTTGTCTTTTAATGAGTAGATATTGTAAAGGCCTATATGTTTTGGCTTTATGGTCTGCCGAAAATGTCATATGTTAACAGATCTAATGAGTATAATCCCATGCATTGGCAAAACTTTTTCCTGATAGATGGTGCAAAAGTTTTATATATTAAAACAAATAAAAGAAATCAAGACAGAGGAAAGAGATGCATGAGTGAAACAGGTCACCTATGTGAAAAAAGGACAATAACAAAAAAACAGCTGAATAGAAAATAGGAAATACAGCCAAGGTCATACAACAAATCAGTTAATCAGTATTTTCTTGTGTGACAATGGTAATATTGGAAGGTGGTTCTTTAAAGGGTATTATAATGATAACTGTTCATGAGCTGCTGTAGGGTGGCTAAAGGAACTTACCATGTGGAGATAATTGTGAAGTGCCATAACTCTATCCAAAATGAAGTTAATGCAATAAAACCCACAAATGGACTTTATAAGTCTGTATATACCAACCATCATAAAAATATACCAAAGGGTTCCTAAACTTTGTTGGTTGCAAGGATTTGCTGTTAGGGAGATGCAATAACTCCATCAAAATTGAACCAGAATACACAGAACATTTTAGAGCATGTCTGCATGTCAAAGTCAATACACTTACTAAAATGGCATAACAATTAGTCAGTTGTGTCATATTGTACTGTGATTATGGAATCTTTTAGTAGATAACAATTATAAAATTCTATGATATTTAAACAAGATACACAGAAAGACACACACAAACACACACACTGTGGTGATATCAGTATGGACAGTCATATTTAAATTCTCACTTTGTCAACCATGTGTGTCCAAAATGTCACCATTATTTATTCATTCCTGAAATTAAACATTTCAGGATATCATCTTATAGTCCTAATATAATGTTAATATCAAGTCAACTCATTTCCACTACTACTACTACTACCTGACATTTCTGTATCTACTTCAATGATATATTGACCTACAGTAATAGCCACAACAGCCTAGTAAAAATAATGTAATCATCCTTTAAAATAACATGTTTCAGACATTTTTATGACAAAAAGATAGCATATCTGTAAATTTGATCAAACCAAGAGAAATAAAAGTCAGTGTAATCTATATCATGGTAGATCACTTAAGGTCACAAACATCATGAGAAAATGAGCCATAAATCTAACACCTAATATACCCTGAAAAGGTTCCCCAGGATGTAACATATCATGCATTTGAATTTAATTCTTTGAAGATGTTTTTACCCTGTTTACCTTCATATTAAAAAAGTTTCTGAATGTAGTTAAATTTTATTTGATTTGAGAAGGATAGCGTCATCAAATTTACCATATAATAATACATGTCCTCTGCACCTTTCACAATGTCTCGAATAGTGTATACTCTCTTGTTCCATGTAAATGGCTTTCACCAGAGTGTATACACTCTTGTTCCATCTAAATGGCTTTCACTAGAGTGTATACTCTCTTGTTCCATCTAAATGGCTTTCATCAGAGTGTATACTCCTTGTTCCATCTAAATGGCTTTCACCAAAGTGTATACTCCTTGTTCCATCTAAATGGCTTTCATCAGAGTGTATACTCCTTGTTCCATCTAAATGGCTTTCACCAAAGTGTATACTCCTTGTTCCATCTAAATGGCTTTCACCAGAGTGTATACTCCTTGTTCCATTTAAATGGCTTTCACCAGAGTGTATACTCCTTGTTCCATCTAAATGGCTTTCACCAAAGTGTATACTCCTTGTTCCATCTAAATGGCTTTCACCAGAGTGTATACTCCTTGTTCCATCTAAATGGCTTTCACCAGAGTGCATACACTCTTGTTCCATCTAAATGACTTTCACCAGAGTGTATACTCCTTGTTCCATCTAAATGGCTTTCACCAGAGTGTATACTCCTTGTTCCATCTAAATGGCTTTCACCAAAGTGTATACACCTTGTTCCATCTAAATAGCTTTCACCAGAGTGTATACTCCTTGTTCCATCTAAAAAGCTTTCACCAGAGTGTATACTCCTTGTTCCATCTAAAGGCTTTCACCAGAGTATGTATACTATCTTGTCCCATCTGAATAACTTTTACCAGAATGTGGATTTGTGGTTTGCAATCTATGAATTAACAAAATTAATTAATCTCTCTAACTGTACAAGTTCTTTTGGTTAAAGGTATGGATGAACCAAACTTTACTGTAGATCATAAAGACTCAATTCAATCCAAGCTGATATTTATTATCATGATGCAATCTGCATTAGTAGAAAGCAGATACTGGGTCAAAACCAAACCATATTTAATTGACAGATTGTTTTATGAAAGGTGTATTCAACTGTACAATACTGTGTTGTAGAGATGCTGTTATGTGTACTACAGTTCACTGTCGATGAATCGATTTATGCTATATCTTTATAAATACAAAAAAAATGTCTACCTCAGACTTTGTTTTCTTTTAAGATTTTGTCCCATAAATATGTTCTAACACATCAAAAGCTATCCGAAAGATGCCTGAAAGATGTTATTGAAATGATTTAACTTGCAGGCTATATCCTGCCTGTTGCTTAGCAATGACCCTAAAATGGCAGACATAGAACTAGGAGTCTTGCTTGAGCAGGTGCTCAATAAAATAGAGGCCAAATCAGTTGTCTGGCAACAATTTTTGTTGGAAAACTATTCAACAATCTTGCCATTTCTTGAGAATGTAATACTGAGTTTAAATTTCACAGCAGTGACAACAAATGACAGCCCACATTTGCCGACATCATCCCATCTAACACCAATAAAAGGTTTACAAGATAAAAATTTAATGAGAACTTGTCTCATGTAGTTTGGACTCACAATTAATTAATTAAAGAGATTTAAAACAAATTAATTGTATAAAATTCTGACTTCCTGTTCACTCTCTGATACAGAAATTTTCCCACTTTTTATTTAGATTTCTGCCATACAATACTCATCATAATAAACTTCTCTATATCGCAATCTGAAAATTCTGGCTATACTTAAAACCATTTTATATTCAGGCAAGAATCATGAAATTACATATAAAGAAATGATGATGCACAGACAGTTAAATGTAGCTAGAAAACAAAAGAAGAAGAAAGAAAAAAATAAATTACCAGTTGGATGAATTTTGAGTATGCCCTTGAATGTCCAGGTGATCATTCAAAGTGAGGAATAAAACAGACATTCACCCTGTATCATTGGTCACTATATGCAGTACATGCAGCTAGTCATGTGAGCAGGTGTTGCTATATACAGGTAAATTATAAGGAAATTGAGGAGACTGGGAAATGGTGGTTTTATTGCAATGCAGGTGTTTCCTATATGCATCTTGCTTGATTGTATTTGCTTTAGACAACTGCATTAAGCAGACATGGTTCTGGAAATCTAATGAAGCATAATTCACCCTGGAAGACACATTAATGTAATTTGTGGTTTGTATCTGTTTCAATATGTGTGCATGCACCATATATAGTTGCTTATGAGTCCAATAACAAACTGTGGAGACTTACTTAGCAGCAATCCTCCAAGTTGTTTTGGATACATGGCAACAAATGTATACTAATGGCACACATCCCATCCCATACACTCTTCTTGCCTTTGACCAGTATAGTTAAATCAGATTTTCAATGTATCCAGAAGGGATTCTTGGATCATTCATAAACCAGATTAGATGTAAGCTATTGTACATAAAGAAAGCTAAAAGTTAAAAAGAAGAAACTCTCAAAACTTTAATATGGAATATAAAAAATGCATTTGTATTTAACAAGAACAGAGTGATGAATTTACAGTTAATGGTGCATCAATACATAAATTGCACAAAGGCATTAAGGTGTCTAGGGACACCCCACTCCCACATGGTCTTTTCAAAATTCCAACCCCATCTGTTTAGTCCAGCATGCAAACCTTTTAGCCATTTTTCGATAGGGGACTAACATTTTTTAGAACTGGTACAATAAATAGACAGCTATAAATTTCCAATCTTAGATAATACATTTGTCTCACAAGAAATGCAGTAGATGGCAATACTCATTCTTACTTTCAGATCCTTAAATTAAAACTGGAGTAAGAAGGATAATTTAAAAATTATATTGCATTTCAAAATAGCTTCATTGCTTACAATGCCAACCATTTAAAAAGGAATATACTAATTTTCACACCTGTAATATCTTAATCAGGTGATTTAAGATGAGGCATTAATATATTTGTTATCAATAACATGAGTTATTCTGTAATGTGCTGCTGTATGTACCATCTGAACATTTCAAACAAGACATGGCTACCAACAACAATCTGACACAGCTTGAAAAGTGTACACATGAGCTAGCTTCCGAAACTTGCACAAAATCATTTTAAGAAAACTGAGAATAATGTAAGCAGTATATTATAGTCCTCTATGTAGGAAAAGTTTGATAAAGATGACTGGAGATTACCTACCATCAGGTGTCAATCACCTTGACCTCTGATCAAAGTATTTGGGTGGTTTTGAATTAAACTACTAAGGAGAAACCCTATTCTCATTCAACACTTACCATGACTATAACCACTGAGCTTTTGGCTCCAAATTCATTAATGCAAGCCAGTCACATGCTAATGTAACGGAATGTACATATAATCTAAAAAAAGTCATTGTGCAAAATCAATTTTTCTTGATAATGACCTTGGCCTGTAACCTTTCTAGTCCAAATTAAAGAACTTTTCCTGACCTTAAATGCAAATCCCTTCACAACCACTGGTCACCATATACAATCTAAAACTAAAATTATCATGCAAAAACACTTTTTCTTCTTTCAGCCACAGTAATCCTGACCTCTAACCCCAAAATCAAGATTTTTTTTCTTAACCCAAAGTATACACCATCTTCAAAAACTTTGGTGAAGGTCCGTGGTCAAGAACAAAACATTTTGTGCAGAACAGCTTTCATTATTCATCCATTATTATTATTTATTTATTAATTCTAAAATTTTTATCCCAGAAACTGGTAGGTTCATTTCTTGCCCATTTGTATAAATGCAACCTTTATTGTATTATGTATCTTGTCACTTGAAATTTTTTTTCCAAATAGGAAACAGAGTGACAAAATATTGCTAATTGCACCTCATATCTCTCTGGCCAGAATCATGTATCTGAAGTCAAGAAAACATCAACATTTCACATCAAGAAATAGTGTGCAATTTTGATTCACAGCCCTGGTGTATTTCTGATATGTACCATATCTGATAGCCATGAAAATGGTGAATCTTTTCTGTACAATAGATGAGCACTTTTTGCATCTTGCTAACAAAACAACTTCTAACCTTATATGGCCACTTAGATTCATACAGGAAGTGATTATGGTTTTTCTGTGGTTCTATGACACCTGAATAAATTCAAATTACAGTAAATTTGGTTTTATTTGTGGTATTCCAATATTCAATGATTTCATGATGGCTTCGAACAACAAATTTTAAATGAGCCAAGAAAAAAATACTTAATCTGTAAAGACTACAGCCATACCATCTTCCCCAGAAGAAGTACAGGGACAATTTAAGTTCAAAGCATGAACATATGTTTCTACCCAACCATGCAAACCTCCCCCAATCTCAACTTCGGGCCAATAAATGAACTTACATGAAAAATTTCTTATTGTGTATTTTGTTGTGTACACACAACTGTAACATGTTAAAATTCAAAATAAAAGGTATGGCACATTAAAGCAGGTTCACTCCAGTCAGCAAGTCTTCTCATACAAAACCACACATATCTATACTTGTGTCAAATCCAAACAACACAGACTCTGATTTGCCAGTACATAATATGCAAGTAGATTATGGTCAATGCTGCTTGTTCTACTGATTACTTCTAACAAACTGCATAGACCCAGATCTGCCCTTGCCTGTACAGTTGGATCCAACTTGAATGAGAGGATATACAGTAGTACCTTTCAAGAGAATTAAGCAAGACTTGAGGATGAATATAAAGAATGTGGTAATTCAAAACTTCATTCATATGACTGGTGAATTATTTTCTTTCATGTTCGTAATGTTTACTCAATATCATGAATGAAGTAAGCCAACTGGCAGACAGCCAATCCCAATCCAGACCACAAGAACTCCACCTCACACAAAAACCAAACAAGGATTTTTCATACAACTGATGTTTACCACAGCCCTATTAACTTGTAGATCTATACACAAATAACAACTTTAGTTTTATTTGTTAAAATAATTAAAAATTAAAACTGCACTGCAAGAACTTATAGTTTCTAAGTCTGAATGACTATAAGTTACTATATCCTGATTTTGCTTAATCATATTCATTTTGTTCTGAAGTGTTTTTGGGGTTGTGGGGTTGACAACTGGATGATTAAAATACCATCAGGTGCTGAATGTTGATTTGTATATTTTCAATTCAAAAGAAATGGTAAAAAATTAACAGACTCAGAAAGTACTGTTACATGTCATTATTCAGGAGTAGCAAAACTTACCATATATACTTGCTTACCAGTCCAACTGCAAACTGCAGACCCAGATCTGCTGCCGCATAATGTACCTGCAAATCTGGATCTGTGTAGTTAGGAGTAATCAGCTGAAGAAACGACATAGACATAGATCCCGATTTGCTGATGCATTATGCTACATCTCAAGATCTTTGTTGTTTGCAGTTTGACTTGATTTATAGGTAAGTATTGATAGTATGAGGCTATGAGGTTCAGTATTTTCTTGCATGCATGTGTATGAATTTTAAGTAATACTGTATGTATGTATGTATGTATGTATGTATGTATGTATGTATGTATGTATGTATGTATGTATGTATGTATCTATGTATGTATGTATGTATGTATGTATGTATGTATGTATGTATGTATGTATGTATGTATGTATGTATGTATGTATGTATGTATGTGTGATATGTCGAATTTTGAAAACTCTTAGAAGCATTGGTTAAAGGAATTGGTCAACTTAATTAAAGTAGAAAGGGCTAGAGGTAGTTAGATGATTATTTTCATTTCATCTCTGAAGACAAAAGGAGTCAGATGCTATGGTACAAGAGAACGACTTAAGACCTGTTCCCAAATCTACCTGGTAAAGGGCTGGCTATGGACCAGTGTTCAAAGGAATGTTAATTACCGTATGATTATTTGTTTAGTTGTCCTTTCAATCCAAAAATTCTAGAGAACAGGTTAAGGATACAGTCTATTCCAATAGGTTAATATGGATTTATGGGCATTACTCTGTAAGAAATTAAAGGTTTTACTTTAGAAAAATTCAGCAGTCTTCAATCTTTTTTGGAAAAGAGTGGTGGACTCCGGGAGACTTGTGAAAGATGTTATCTGGTGATTTGGCAGTAAAATGGGAGTTTTGTCTCAGTGAAGTAGATAAACTCTACATTTGAATTCATAACAAATATGTTTTCGTTATAGATTAAAAGGGCCAGATGTCTCAGTTAGGAGACGGACTATAGGTGAGGTTCGTGGAAACGAATAAAGAAAATGGCAAAAGGAAACAGCTTTTCTGGATTCACATGAGAAATCTCTAAGCCAATCACAGGACCAGAGCAAATTCTGAGCTGAAATCTAAGTCCAGAGATGATTTTCAATTTTCAACGGACAAGAGGCCAAGACCAAACAGCTAGACAAAGATCTGCAGAGCATGGACGAAGGGAAGTCTTGATGTCCGCATAAAATAGGTGATGAAGTCTCTCATCATTGCATTCAAAGGTCACATTTCATTGGCAATGAAGATAGTATATTAACAATGAAAGTAATTTTACATTTAAAGAAATTTGTATTGTCTTTTTATTTGAGTACATGTTAGTACCATTTTCCTTCTTTTGTAACCAAGTCATTGATTTCTTTTCATTTTAAATTCTGTTGATAAACTGATTAAATTTTCTATTTGTTCATTGAAAGGGGGCTCGTTGTGTTATTTCTTCAATATACTTGTTCAGTGATATGCATTCTTCTTTCTATCTATCCACACTGGGTAAATTACACCGTGGAGGTCATTCCCTAGCAATGAACCATAGTGAAAGAGGTTGGTGTATTTTGAACGCCGCCAATTTGTCACAGTATGTATGTATGTGTATGTGTGATTGTATGTATGTATGTATGTATGTATGTATGTATGTATGTATGTATGTATGTATGTATGTATGTATGTATGTATGTATGTATGTATGTATGTATGTATGTATGTATGTATGTATGTATGTATGTATGTATGTATGTATGTATGTAGATCTGGCATAAAAAAATTTAAAAAAATAAAAACTGGATAAAAAAGAATCTTGTTTATTATCTACAAGCGACTTTCTACATTTTTCAGTGCATGTACGTGAATATATGAGGTACCAAGAAAGAAATGAAATAAAACCTTTAGGTCAAAGTCATATGAGAAAGAGATTGTGACTGCTTTTAACACTTGTAACAGTACAGGCTATATCAATGCCAAGTAAATGGGGGCCAAGTGCCTCTTCAAGGGGAAAATTAGCTGACTCAAGTTGACATTCTGGTGCCCCAATAAAAGTTTCAAAAATTTAAAATAACAAAAAGTCTTCAGGTGAAAACCCCATGCTGATTATGGCTTACCATTAAGAAAAAAACTACAATCAAAATTTTGATGATGGTAACTGTGGCCACATAGGATACAAGATTGGCACCATTTTCAGTCACAAAAAAAAATACATTGTAAAAGGCCTTTTTATGAAAACAATCTGTTAATACAAGTATGTTCATTCAAGAACATTAGCCATAACAAACCATAACAAAGCTTTCAAGTTTATCACTGTGACAGCCATATCGGTTGTCTGGGTGGTACCATTTTCACTTCAGACCAGTCAGGCACCATAAGAATCCTTCTGGTGAAAAACCACATCATTATCACTTTCATTCATTTCCAAGTCGTGTACGATTCATATCTTAAAAAGGCTGTTTCATGATACTGTATGGTGCAAACTTTAATTTGAGCATTTAGAACCAAAAAAACTGCAAATAGCTAAATCAAGTGGTTTTCTTCCATTTTTGAAAAACCAATTTGTCATTTTGCCTCATTAATATGGAACTTAAATATTGCAAAGAACTATGCATGCCATTGGACACTAGAAAGGTCAATAAAATGAACAAATGTGAAAAATGGCTGAATATCCAATGAACTGATAGAAATAAAATCTTGTGATAATCCAACTTGTCCCTACAATTTCTAAGGAACATAGTACTTATTTTTACTGAATTAGTTATTGCCAATGTTATTCTCATGCTGTCCTCATCTGCAATGAAAACTCTCATTCTTTTTTATATTCTTGCATGTCAAATTATGAAATTCAGACAGATTTCTCAAACAGAAATCATACATTATATTTTTTAAGTTTCTCCTATATTCACATAAAACCCTCATCACACCCCCCCAAATTCGAGGGTGCAAATTTTTAGTTCTTCAACAGTCCTTGCAAGCAGCATAAAAATAAAACAGGGGTCATGTTCTGGTGACCTATGTTATTACCATAATCACTAACTTATTAGTGAATCATATTAAGTTTTATATCTTTGTTTTTGGGATAGGAGTAGTATGGCTGAAAAACATCAATGTGTGCCTAATGATTTGATACACTTTTAAATTTCTGAAAGCTCAATTTCCACTGCATAATTAAAAGGTCACCAAAATATGGAGATTTGTATGAAAGACAGAAAGAGATCTGATTTTAATTATAGCACAACCCCTTCATTCTACAGCCAGGATCATTTTCATTTTGATCATTTTTATAAAGATTATGCCAAAATAACCACCATTCATCAAATGGTACAAACTAAGTTCTGGTTACATACATGGTGAACTGAGTGAATGATGGATGGACTAATGGTGGAACAGCAACATGGCAAACAGGACATAAGAAAAAAATACATTATACCTGCACCCCCCCCCAATGATCAGCAGTCATTTGGCAGAAAACAAACATTGTTGGCTTGTATACTGTGTGGTAAATAGACAAAATAAGATCAAAGAGCATCCGAATATTTTGTTTTAGAGATCTTTCCTAATCAAGTATTTATAGTTTTTCATTACTTTGGGTTGTTTTTTTAAGCATATAGTTCAAATTTAAAATAATGTTCATTTCTGTCATGATTTTGAGAAAATCATTGAAAAGGACTAACTGGAAATGGGATTTTATTATCACAATGTATTTAATTTGTTTAAACTAACATAATAAAATAATTCTTTTTTTCTACAAACCAGAGCAAGGTTAATTTTTTCAGGTTATTTGTGGTTTAAAAAACTTTTTGGTCAAAACATCCCAGCCACTACCACAGAATATAAAGTCAGTCCCTTTGAATCAAATTTATCAGAATTTATACAGAAATGACTTTACTCAATTACACTTGTAAATGAAAAAAATACTTTTCTTAAAATTCAAAATTTATAAAAATAAACAATAACACATATACAGGTTGCCTTTAGACACAAAAATTATAGCAGCAGGGTAGTACAAATGAATGAAGATGACCTTGAACTGAAGAGCCACCCAAAACCTCAATGTTTTCACCTAATATACCCAATACCCCTCCACCCACAATCCTGTTGGATCCTGTCGTAAGAATTAGAAATCTGTCATACCTACCATGCATGTTGTTGCCTTGTCAGAACTTTGTGCATTTATGAAGTTAGGTCAGAAAATGTTTGAGAATGTCACAATACAGTAATTAATATTCTTTATGCATCTTAAGTGAAAACTGAAGCTATTAAACAACATCTTTCTTGCTGATGGTCAATTTCCAACCTCAGTTAGGAGTTTAGGCTATTTAGCGCCATAGAAAAGGTTTTAGTACGCTTATTAAATTGATAAAAGTTTTATTATCAACTAGTGATAATATAATCAAACAATTAAAAGCAAAATGATTCAATGTATCAAGCTTCCCAATCAAAGGGGAATGTAACTAGCATGTGTCAGTGAATATTTAGATGAAAAGGTACTTAGCATAAATGATGGTATATACACTACATAAAAATTTTCAATATGATCACATTATCCTTGACACTACAGAAATAAAAATGAACATGGTAGTTAACCCATATGATAATATGCATTCCCCATGTTCATGGTGTCATGTAAAATAGTTTAAAGGTATATAAAAACTTAAAGTGTGACAATTCATTGAGCCTTAATCTTCTTGCTCAAGTGCTTGCCACAAAAAGAATTAGTTGCCTAAAATTATCCTGCACTCAACTTTTACTCTCTGCTATTTTCATTTTCTTCTCATGAGCTGTACAAGTGAAGATCAACTTCCATCTCTTTTCCACTTTCTTTGTTCCCATATATAAACCAGGCATCAGAAAGCATACTGAATGTGCACGATAAGAAGCTAGCATCACAAAAACAGTATTTTGGTGCAACCTAAATTAAAATATTTTATTTTTACATTCTAACTCTATTGAACAACAGAATGTCACTTTGCCTAAAAATGCCCAAAGGTCATGACTTCAAGGAACTTGGGAAAGACAGTACTCATTTGTCTCTTTAGTAGCTGAAAAATATGGATAGTGCTTTTTTAATAGAAGGTGGTCATGGAGAAGTGCCCATTTTGGAATGCATAGCACATTTTTGTGCATACAAACTTTACACATCTACTTTCCCTCCCAAGAGTAAGACATGTCAAAACAACGGTACATTTGAAGGTACATTTGAAGGTCTGGCTCGGCTATAATCAACCTTAGTATAAACTTTCCCTGCATTCATTCTCCTAAAAGTACACCTAATGTAATGGTTACCAACAAATTTGCCACACTTGTGAGAAAGTACTTCAAACAAGTGTTTACAGCTACTCTCTAAAAGTGATTATTTGCCAACTGCATTGCTAAGTGAAGAAAGCTGCAGGTACTCACAAGAAAAACTAAGTTCCCAAGAAGGAATTCCTGGAATTCAAAGTATCCATTAACCATACCAAGGTTTCTAATCAAATTTACTTGATCTTATTATTAGTTATAAAAGTCATCTTTTATCACATAAATGAAACAAAAAAGAATGAAAATTTTATCTCATACAAGGATCAAGAACCATAGCAGACTAGATGATTATCAGCAAATAAGCTAGTGTTCACCATGGTGCTGCTACAAAAACAGGCGATGATGCCTGACAAGACTTGCATCTATTACATGGTTGGTGCTGTATCTACGTAAGTAACTCCAGTATCAGGAAATCAAAAGATGTAACAAAGAAATTCCCCAAATTCTATCTCTGGAAAGACCATCAAAAGAAGCTGGCTCATCAGATAAAAGAAAACTGAATCACATTCAAGTGAAGACAGGAGAATTCATTAAATTCCTGATTAGTCAGATATACAAGTTATCAATATACAAGAAGCACTGGATGAAATGCGATGTCTCAGCCACAAGCCAAAACAGCCAGAAGATATTTGCAAGACATTACAGGCCACTAGAATATCCAGGTGAGACAATAATGTCATGTTCTAAATCATATTTGCTGGAGTGACAATTTTGATTGCCATTTATAGAACTGGATTCATTTGGGCAGTAATTTAAAAATCTTTATCCATAATCCATTTTTAACAGATAAATTATGATACATAATAAACACATCTGTGCACACCAAAAAAATACTTGACAAGGCAGATCATCTTTATGAAATTTTTAAAGTCCTCAATACAAAAATTGTTGCATTTGGATAGATGGAATTAAACAGAGAAAAGATATCCCTATTATTATAAGATGTTTGTTAAATGTTTATAAGTTACAATGTTCATACCTGATAGAGGTGGATTGATGTAAATAAAGTATAAAAACTGACACATGGATGTATTCTGTCACAACTGGTAAACACAATTTGGGCGTATCTGAGAAATCATTTAAATGTTTTATTTTTGTGTTAAATAATGGAGGACATACATGATGGCTGATTAGCATCATTTATAATTTTTTAAAAGCTTTAACGCTGTGATGTGGTCAACAGACAATTTTTTTTCATTCTTGTGGAGTTGTTTTTGAGAAGTTGTTCACAGATTTCTCTGCTTTATAATGACAGCTATATTTGATGGTAGACTGACATGTACGAATCTGAAAGGCCCTTAATACCATGGTGCTTCATTTGGTCAATACCTAAAAACAATTTTTGAAAGGTTTATAACATTTATAACAGTTTTTTGATTACCTGTTCAAATCTGAAAGAGTCTGATGCACTCAGAAAAAATTTATTCAAAAACATCAAGTGATTTTACAGAATAAGCAAAAACCTTCAGATACTGGCAGAAAATTCTGAATAGTTGGGTAACCATATTTGAACTTTCAAAAAAAAACAAGGACACTCCAGAGATTATGTGTATCTGTATCAAAAACTGTATAGAGATTTATGGACCAAAAAGGAAGACATGTCTGGATAAAGTGAATGTATAGCATCCCCAATAAACTGACAATGCACAGACAATATGGTACCAAACAGATTCTGGCAAGTGAGCTGGATAACATTACATACAAGTACATACAGAATGCAATAGCAATTAAATATATGGCCTTTAAAACAGAACTGTACAGTTAGTGGGCAGACTTGAAAATTACCTAAGTTTCATAGCTCAAATCTGCAGAGGGTTTTAAAAAGGTGCAAAAGTGACCTTGGACAAGAAGATAAAACCCTGACTGTGATAACCTCAAACTGTGAAGTGTAAGTGTGCCATGGTTTATACCTCTACCTCTAGTAGCTATAAGGAAATAATACAGATGCAAATGAAACCATAGAATACTGACATTTGACCTTTCAGCATATATATCATCCAATGTACAATGAAACAAATATTACAGTGACTATACCTAAGATAAGTATACCTAGCATCATGCAATTTTTAACAGCTGTCAAGTTAGATAACATAATTTATTAGGTGGAAAAGTGTGATGAAAAACATAATATAGAGCCATGCCCTTGACTTGAAGATAGGACCCCAAATGTGCTACATGACACTTTCAAGTCATAAGGTACAGGTATACTATGTTTATTCCATTAAGGACAAATGCCTGTCACATGACAACAGGAGGTAAAGTATAAGGGAAAATATTGAGCAATGACCTTTATAATAGGGAACACAATGTCATATTGTTACAAATATGTAATTAAATTTCTTGTGTTTTTAAATTCTTTATTATTTTAATTTAGTTTCATTACATTTTATTGTAATGTATATTTTAATGGAATTTATTCTTAAAAGTACATTCTGTTTGTACAGAACTGAAAAGTAATTTGATAGCATTATTTTTAGCTGACCTCATTCAGACACTTGCTTACATGAAGTTTAAATGATTGGTCAGTATCAAGGTCATACATAAATTACTTGCTTGATGCCTTGTGTCATCAATGTTTTTTTTGTTGTTTTTTTTTATTTATAAAATTTGATCTTAAAATTAAGATTATCCAGGCACACATGTCAAGTGTCTTGTGAATAGTGATCATGTGACCTGTATATTCAGTCATAACAGTACCTTCAAGAGATCAGAAAGTATTTGATTGATATTGCCAATTTGAAGTTATTTGTTACTTAAGAATAGTTTATATTCTCTGGAAAATAAGTGCTTCATCATCAAAGCTTTGAACAGAAAAACTTAGTGGAAATTATTCTGAGTGCTAAAACCAGAAAATTCATATGTGATTCATAAAATTCAACACTTAACTTTTGACAGCAATACTTCATTCATGTGACGTTATTGTCCACCATCTTTGAACTTTGACAGGATCTAACTTGGATTTTTTTTTAGGACATTGTGTTTCAATTCTAGAAGTGTTTTGGGATTATATTCACAAACTGTAAGTCTTTTTTCATACTGTTTACTGTGTTTTGTAGGGAATAATTATTTTTAAAAATTTACAAAGCTTGTTGGCTTCACTTTTTTCTTTGTTGCTTTGAATGAGCCGAGATTTGTAACAATGTGAAAGACCTCTTAGCAATGGTGTACAATCATACTAAGTGTCATTCTTTCATCTTAAATGACTTTAAAGTAAAAGAGCAGAATGAAAAATGTGATGGACAATACTGAGCCATGTCCTTGACCTTTAAAGAACCCATATGAGGTATGCAACACACCTTCCTGTGAATAGGAAGCTTAATTTCTAATGGATTTCCAGGTTATAACACAGAAGGGAAAGAAAATTAAAAATAATTAGTTATGAACTTGGCCATGAATATACAACCTCAAATGTTGTATGTGCATCACCTTCCAATCTGGATGCACAAATAAGGTCAGTTACATCCCTTAATCTCCAATGGTTTCAAAGTTATAAAGTGAAAGTATGATCAAAACATACTTTATTGAACCAAGACTTTGGTCTTGAAGATAATATCCTAAACAGGTTATGTCACACATCTGCTAGTGATGATGAGTAAGTATGCAAATTTTATCTCAAAAGGTTGTAAAGTTGTAATGCTAATGCTTTATGGTAATAATAGGAACTCCAATGTGGCACACAACACACCTTCTAATGATGTATAAACATACCAAGTTTCACCCCATAATTTCATATGGCTTTTTAATATTGAGCCATGACGTGATCCTGAAGACAAGAAAAGCAATGTGGTAAGCAAAGTAAAATATAACATGACCCTCAAAGGGTCTTATTTTTTACTGAGATGAAAAGTGCTTTTTTTCTCTTCAGGAATTCCAGACAAGACCATTTCTTCCTTTGAACTGTTGAGTGTTGAAACTACCTCTACTATTCTTCAGCAATTTTCAAATTAGCAGCAGTGGTACACATACTGGAAGTCAGCTGGGTACTCATTTCATTTAAGACAAAACAGACATCATTTTAAGACTTGTGGTGAAAAGGTCATGTCATAAAGATCATCTGTTTTCAGGGTGAGTGGTCACAACAATGCTTTTAAGACAGTCATGGTGAGAGCCATAATGATTGTACAACTGTAGCCATTTTCATTTAGGTCTTGGGGTGAACCACATTGTAATAATAATCTACTCAGGTGTTTAAAGACAACAAAATTTTAAAGACAGTTGTCATGACAGCCATATTGGATGCATGACTGGTACCATATTCATTCAGGACCAGCTAGGTATCATAAGAAGACTGTTGGTGAAAACCCCTGTTGATACAGCCATCCATATGCAAAGGAACTGAGATAACAATGTCTTCAAGAAATGGTTTTCCACTCCGAAGGTGAAGGTGAAAACCGCCTCAAAAGATTTTCAACATGGTTCTGCAGCATTATAAAGGACATCAGACCAGGGGGATATTTTCATTTAAGCCCAATTGGACATCATAAAAAGTCTTTTGGTGAAAACCTTATATCAACATGACTTTCCGTTTAAGAAAAGATCAAAATGTTTAAGTCAGCTGCATGGCAGCCATATTAAATACAAGGACTGCACTATTTGTCTCTTTGGACCTGCTAGACATCATCAAAATTATAATGCTCACATGACTATCCATTCAGGAGGAGTAGCAATAACAAGAATTTCAAGATGGCTGCCAGATCTTTTAACCAAGTCAATGTAGATATCATAAGAAGTCTTTAAGTGAAAACCTCATATTGACATAACCATCTATTTCAGAGAAGTAGCGACAAGATTTTCAAGATGACAACTGTAGTGGACATAAGGGATAAAATATTGACACCATTTTTATTTAAGACAAACTAGACATCAAATGAAATCTTGTAATGGAAACCCCATGTTGATATTACCATCCAATCGGAAGCAGCAATAACAAGCTTGTCAAGTCAGCCACAGTGACAACAATAATGGATGTCCAGGGAACACCATTTTAATTTGGTACCTGCTAAAATATGGGATGTGTGTATGCGCATGCATAAGCATGTGTAATTTCGAGGCAATCATCCAAGTAGTTTAGGGGGAGTATCAACAACAAACTAGCAGACAGACGAATGATAGGTGAACAAGAGACCATCAAATGAGCTATTCTGGTCTAATTACTGGTATAACTTATTAAAAAAAAAACGTGACCTTTACCATAAAAGTAGTATCTCAATGTGGAATGTAAAACACCATCTAGTGGTGATCTACAATTATCCCAAATTGTATCCCTTACTCTCAAGTGACCTTAAAGTTACATGATAATGTGATGAACAGCTTGAAGCATTAATACTATGTCCCTTAATTTTCTTAAAAACAGTGACAGACAATAACACAGTAAAGTGTTTTGAAATTGGATGAAACTCATTTCAAAACAATATGCATATTCCATCTGATACCCAACATCAATTCTATTATCATACTGACAAAAATTACAACAATAATCAACAACAGAACTGTGGGTCTTGAAATTAGAAAAGAAATCCAACTGAAGAACAAGACAAATACATCCACAAACATACTGAATATAAGAGAATGTAACTGGAAAAAAGAAAATACCAAAATTAAACCTGGAAAGATCTTCCTATCAATGGTGTGGTTTCCATGACAACCTGTGGAAAACGTATTCTATTGAACACCTAAAACAATTTTCATCAGATTTTGTAGGAATGCTCCTAATGACATATGTACATGCACAATTGTAGCTGGGTTGGGTTCTTCCTTAACTACAGTGTAGCTTCCACAGAATCAAGATATATAACCGTTTCCAGCTGCTCCTTCAGAAAAATGGAATGAATTTCGATCAAACAAGGCACTAAATGTTCATTCATTCTCTCTCTCTCTCTCTCTCTCTCTCTCTGTGTATTTATATATATATATATATATATATATATATATATATATATATATATATATATATACAAACAAACTCACAAGAGTTATCTTCCATACATTACTGCATTTGAGAATTATCTGACCTGTACACTTGTACAAGCTCTCACCAGTTACCTCCCCTGACATGTAACTGTAGTATCAGATCTGAAGGTACATGCTACTTTGTATGTATAAAACATGCCAAAAAAGTAGCAATTCAGATCTGTCTTTTACAATTTAACCATCAATAATTCAATTTAAACCTGATGACAACTGATTTTTTTTTCAACCTTTACAGTGGCTAGAAATTGGTTTCAATAAATGCCCTTCCCTCCCTTACAAATATGCAAGTTATACATTTGGAAAAACAAAAGGATACAGATCAGTATCCATTCTATTATCAAAGTTATTTGAAAACCAAAGAGCCATGCATGTTAATGAAATGTTTAAAACTTTCTTTCTATTTCATATTGCTCATTTAGGATTAAGAAAGTATCATTTATGCCAAACAGACCTCAACAAATTAATAAATTCTGGCTACAAGAAATGCAGAATGGTTATGACAGGTATTGTTTTCCTTGACTTCAAAAAAGTCTTTGATCTAGTTGATAATGAAATTCTTCTGGAAAAGTTAAAGTGTTACAGGTTTGGCAATTCTTTACACTGGATTGGATCAAACCTAATCTAAAAAAATCTCAATAAGTAACCCACAAACTGATATTTAGATTATGCAACCTTGCATATATCTAGTTATTATAGTTAATCCAAACAAGACAAGATTCCAAACTTACTGAAGTTCAAAGTTGGGGACAACAAAATAGGAAGCTAATTGATAATAATTCACAATGGAATAACTTTACTGATGTGCTTTGCTAAACACTTTCACCAAAAACTCTCAGCACAATCAAGAAATATTAGCCCACAAAAACTAGCATTCTGAACTATGTACATTCTGCCATCAATGGATTAAATTTTAACTGGATTAATGCCAAATCTCAGCTTAAAAGAATTTATAAGCTTCCAAGAAAGGCAGAATGTCAAATTATTCTTCAAAAAAATTAAAATGAATTTCAATATATTAAAACAATTTTTTTCATGAGGCAGTCAAAATCTAAAAATGTCAGAATGGAGGTGTACCAGAGTATCTTTTGGATTTATTCAACACATCACCAGCTCAGATCAGGATTACAGGCCATCCTTCACCCACCAGAATCAGATCAAAGAAATTTAAGAATAGTGATGTGATTTAATTTTTAACATAGCTTTAACAATTTTTCAGTCATTGCTACGATATCTGCAGTGTGGCAGTTTATAGTGATGTCTAGCAATGTGGCATTATACCGCAGACATGTAGCAGGTCGACCAGTCCTAACACTAACCTCTTAATGCTGAGCGTCAAGCAAGGCAGCTATTAGTACCATTTTTTTAAAAGCCTTTGGTATGACTCAAGTGGGGATCAAACCCACCATATCCAGCATCCGAGGTGGATGCTCTAACCACTAGGCCACCCGAGAGGTGTAATTTAAGAATATCCTCAAAGTTACAAAGTGAAATTTTATAGACACAAAATTGTGAATTAATCCTAAATAATCCTAAACGCCCTAACACAATTCCTAAAATATAGAATGTTCAGAATGAATACCAATAGTCTTGAATGTCCTGATGTGTCACAATCCAGAATGTCTTAGAATGAACTCTCAATAATTCCAAAATAGTGATTTAGTCCCAAAAGTCAATAAGCACTTTGTAATTCTGATGAATAATTTAAATATTTCTTGTCAAATTATATTTCAGCACAACTGTAAATGATTCCAGAAACTGCTTTTAAAGCAGGAAATAGTTTACAAAAGCTGCCAAAAGTTGATACTAATAATCTGCTAATCAGAACCTAATCAAAGGAATATTGTATTATCTAAAAGATAAGTCCATATTTTTATCAATTCAAAATTTAAATTTCACTACCTAATGTCGTCTGGTACAAGTCCAAGAAATCATCCTCACTGTCTGATAATGTTCTGAAATCCTCCTTTGTTTGCCTAATAAATTATATTGGTCTAGTCACATCATCCAAATCCCTTTCTTTAGCCTTAATTAAGAGATAGAGCTTCAGACTTGTAAGCAGATGTCTTGGAAACAATTACATGTATTTGGATGCAAATTTTTTAAATGGGACGAAGAAAATCATCCATGTCCAAAGTATGCATGCATATAGCTGGTTGGCAAATTCAAAGACTTTTTTAACCACCTACTGAGTGGAGAATGTGTTGATTAATTGATATTTTAGCTATGATGATTTTTTAAAATGACAATTCATTGGTTAAAAAGGCCACCAGATGTTTATAATAGTAACATCAAAAGAACAGGCAGCAATAGCTGGGTGGAAAGTTCCAATACTTCAACTAGCAAATGTGCTGATGTTTACAATGACTGAATTCCAAGGCAGAGAGACCATGAGACAGATGTACATTTTGTTATTATAAGAGTACATCATAATTTTAGCTTCCGTTATTGGGTTCATTTCTGACTGTAGCCAAATAAATAGTGCATGTGACCTCAAAATAAAGACACTTCAAGACTTAGACAAAACATTGTTTGCAAATTTGGACAAGAATTTAGGGGCTAAAATGCAAACTCACAAAGATTTTAATGAGATTCATAAGAGTGCTAGAACAAAACAATAGCCAAGTGTAAAAAAGAGTAAGACAAACAAGAGTTACACTGCTGTTGGGCTATTCTGGGCATCTAAGGTCCCAATTATTAGTGCAAAATGCACACCAAATTTGACTGATTCACAAAAATAAAATTCTGCAATGCTTACCAAATGAAAAGCAGCAACTGTCACCATAATATTCTGTTCAAAATAATACTAATTTTGAACAAATGGAACCCTCCCCCACCCCTATATTTTCATGACTCATAATATGGAGGCCTATTCTATGCATGGCTTTTTAAAGAATTTTTATGCATGATGGGAAATGAAATACATTACTTTGGACTCTTTCTGTCAGCATTTCAGGCATTGATCTAAGTCATGAAAACAAGTGGTTTTACATAATTCAACATAACAATACCACTAAATGGAAAGAGCTAATAAGCAAACTAAACCAATCCAGTAAAAGTTCATTTTTTTTTAGAAAAAAAACTATTTTGTTTAAGAGAAATGACAGTGAATAGGATATAATGTGTTTATTTTACAACATCTTGTTTATCAGAAAAGATTACTAAAGAATTTAGAAACAGATTATACGACTGGGAATTTCTGGAGAATCAGAGATGCAAGGTGACAAATTGGATAGCAGACAATAAAGTAGGTGTGGGGCTGCTTGCAAAATTAGAAAATTGGATTAAGATACAGCATTGTTGTTGTTGTTGTGGGGCTTATGGTCATTTTTCAGCACATGATACATGGTGGCCAGTATTAATGGCGGATGGAAGAAACAGAAAGCTGAAGAAAGAACCACCGACCCATGAGAAGCTACTGGCAAGCTTTCTCACATATCCACATTTGCTGAATCTTAGACTCGAACCCACACAGTCAGAGGGATACAGCATTGTTCTAAGGTAAATAATATTATCATTTAAATAAAGTATTTTATTTGTATGATTCTAAAAGTTAAATATTAAATAGGTTTTTCTGGGTAACAGTTCAAGAAGGTCATGGATTGGGTCTTCATGTTTAGAAATCACATTTTCATACTTATTCTGAATAGAAACAGGTTATTTTTGTACACTTTTTGAATATTATTTTCCTTAATTAACTCATTAACCCCTAGCACTGCGTTTATGAAGCAGGAGGTGGTAGCCTACTTCTGAGCTCTATAGCATTAAGTCTATGTACAATACAATAAAGTGGGTGGTATTATAGAAAGGCAGACAGATATAGCTTTATGATGATAATAAATAATATGGATGTTCTAGTTGCACTACAAAATACAGAGGAAAAAATGTCACTTTTTGGCCCAGAGTTTTTTGTAGCCGAAATTCTCTTGAGCTTGTGATCTGGTTTTGTGTCAGGATTTTTAGACTTTTTGGCTTCAGATCGAAGACAGACCAGTCTGAATTGCACACAGACATGTGAACCTTTGCAAAAATTAGGATAAGATGGGCATTTAGAATGTATAGTGGTCTCAACATGAAAATGATGGGTTTAAAAAAAAACAAAACAACGTAGTCTAGTTTTTATCCTTCTGCTCCTCCTCAGGCGAAAGAGCAAATGAAAATCGATGTTTTTAACACAAATAGGCATCAAGTAAGACGGAAATGTCTTCCATCTGATGTATTATAATTTATTTAAAAATATTTCCCAAAATGGATTCCCTACTCGAATTTCTGTCGAAAACCACAAAAACCTCCAGGGATTAATGGGCTAAAGGACAGTCATTTTTCCTGGACACATTGTATTTTAAACCATTGATCCCTTGTTTACAGAAATTGTCATTGTGCAGAATTACTTGATTCGAAGAAAAGGCCAACATGGTTGTACATGTCAGTATTATAATGTGGAAATAAACTCGATGAGAACCAACAGATCTTCTAACCTGCAAAGTTTTGAAAAGAAAGAGTGTGCTGCCTTTACAATCACTTACAGAAAATTTGTATATGGTTAAATTGTGTCCTATTTTATTAAATGTTTTGTTATTGTTATATTTTGTTATCAATGGCCATCTACCCAAGTACCCACTGGCATCTTTATAGTTGATTAATCCTTTATTTATACACAGTTCACTTGACCATTCCATAACAGAATGTTCTGGAAAACTAATCACTTTCATGAAAAACTCCACCAATCCTTAAACTTAAACATCTTGTTTACTACATAAAATTATGACAAAAAGTAAGGGATGCAATAAAATCTATCTACAACCATCAATAACAGGCAAAAGTCAAGTACATAACACAACAATTAAATATACAGTGTAGATGCATTACTAATAGTTAATAACAGAATTTAGTATCAATAAGGACATGTTAAAATATATAGTACTTACTACATGTATTTCAGATTGTTATATGTTTCTTAAAAAGAAACAAGGGAAAAAAATCCATAACAAATTGAATCAACATATAATAAAGTACCATACTTTTTGCATAACTAGAACTTACTGTAACTGCAATTTACATAATGATCTTTTACATACTTATAAATAAAGCTATATAAAACAACAACCTAATATCTCTGAACATTAGAATCTAAAAAGAGTTAGGAGTACACCTATCACAGACCAGTCTATTCTGGGGCCCCTCTGGCAGAGTGGTCTAAATCCTTGAACGTTACAGATCACTGCCATCTCACCTCTGTCAGCTACGTGTAGGTGAGAAAGCCTGCCAGTAGCTTCTCGTGGTTCTTCACAGGGTTTTCCAGGGTTCTTCCTCCACCATTAATACTGGCCACCATGCATAGCCTATCTTGTGTTGAAAAATGGCATTAAACCCTACAACAACAACAACAACCAGTCTATCCTTCTCCTTTGGGACTCAGCCAATGGGGTTAACAGTTAAAAAATATCACATTAGCTTAACTAATGGAGATAAAAACAGTGCAGTAAACAGTTACCTCCTTAAATCCATCCTGATATACAGATGATTTAACTTTCTAGACAGAGACTGGAATATTTCTGAAGAAATTAATTCCTGCCCCCAAATGGCTCCCAAAAGTATTCTTGATCAGTATTTTAGAGAAAAAGGACCAATATATACATTATATTAGTCAACAAAATTAAAATACCTTAATACCTAGAGAAAATAGAACAGACCAGTTTGAAAGAAAATTCCAGACATAACTGAAAATTAAATGGTTGGTTCCTTAATCATGGCCAATAGACTGAAATTGAGAGTGGAACTCAATAGAGGTAAACCTGGAGATGGGCTTACAGATAAGTTATGGCATGATGGTAATGGTTAGATGTCAGAAAATTGCTTTGATCTTACCCTATGAACTTGGAAGGTATTATTTTATCATGTCCTGATTAGCTTAAAGATCAATGATAGATATTTACCCTCCCATTACTTGTAGCCAAAAATAGCCATTTGCAATTAAATTTCCCATTTGGCTAATAAATGTTATGAAATAATCTATGGTATCCTGATTTTTCATTCTTTGTCTATTACTTATAGCAGACGGGCTGCAATTATTCCCAACTCTTATATTGGCTGATGGAATATAAGCTACAACTTAGTGGAAACCCTAATATTCATCCATTTTTCTTTCTCTACTACATCCTTCCAGCAATCTCAGTAGGCTTCTAATCTATTTACACTTATACAGATTTTGTGTAAATTTTTGTTATTTGTTATGTGTAATGCAATTACATTTTATCAATCCAAGGCAAAATGGACAAGTAGGTGAATCCACAAGAACAAAGACATGGAAAATTGGAAGAGTTGTGGGCTTGCTGACAACTCTTCTCCTTCTAAACATCACAACATAAAGCATGAATTATTGTAGAACACTCCAATATCATAACCATGGCTCTAATTTAAAGCATACATATTCTCAAACAGCCAGCAAGTTGTGGAAAATGCAAGTGGAGATTTACAGCTGCTGTGTCCTGTTTAGATCAATAAATTTATCAGTGATGTAAGGCAAATTATTAGGAAAATTCAAAGTAATAAATTCTACAAAATTCATTCCAACACATAAAAAAGGATGCCTTTGCACCAAAATTTAGATCTGCAATGGCATACTGCGCTGGCAGAGCTGAGGTTTGTGCAGCATGTTGTGCAACACCTTCCTCATTTAGGACGAACAAAACCATGAGATAAATATACATGCAAAGTTTCATGGCAATCCTCTAATCAGTTTTAGAGAATTAGTGATATCAAACTCATGTTAATAGTCAGACAACAAACCATTCCAATTTGCCCTTCTGGTCTCTATTCAGTAAGATTTTGTTATCAGCTCTATTGTTCAATGAAACAAAAGTTATCATGAAAAGTTAAAATACCTACAGCCATAGGAACTGGTAAAAAATACAGGTACTATACATCATGAATATTGCCTTTAATATTGTGGACATACACTGTATTATGTGCCTACTGAAAAAGTGGGCAGTCACATATTTGAAAACGGAAAGCTGGATACTTGATCAAAACCCATCTATTTATTTACAAATCCATAAACACATCTCTAATGTTATCATCTGCTAGAAATGAAAGACTAACATGTCATGCCTGATGATGGGTAGTTTTTTTTTTTTTTGTTGTACAAAGCCCCATTGCAAATATCATGTTGCATTATCCCATCCCCTAAAAGCTATATGGCTGTCCCTAACATGTCTTCATAGTCCAAAAATATAAGTGTGATTATTTGGTGATTCATTGTCATGACATGCAGCGTTTCCATTTACCCTCATTTGTGCTCCACTTCCCAAAAATTTTTTATATGACCCCCGGTTTTGATACAAAAGTTTGTTTTTATTCAGTCTGACCCCAAGTTCTGACACAAAATAGGACTTTTTACTCTCAATCTTGCACCTCCATGGTTTGAACCTCAGACAAGTCATACCAAAGACATACAAATGGTAATAACAGCTGCCTCGATCAACTCTCAGCATTATGAGGTTAGTGTTAGGACTGGTCGGCCTGGTGTCAGAATAATGTGACTGGGTGATACAGGATGCTACATGTCTGCATGCATCATGCCCCAGTGCTAGACATCTCTATAAAGTGCCACATAGCAGACATCATAGTGATATGACTGGAAAATTGATGGTAGTCTGGCTTGACTTATAAGTGAGTGTATATGGTATATCCATTCTAATTCTTTTTGATTCTGCAATTCATGATGAATACCATGCCAAAGTGACTTTTCATTAAAAGAAGAAAAAAAGATTTTCAAGATGCTCTGTTATTGGGATATAGATCAGCACCATATTAATTTATGATCAACAAGATATAATAAAATGTATTTTAAAGTACAAATATCATGCTGATATGAGCATTCATATTGATAAAGTAGTGACAACAAGATTTTCAAGCTGGCCACTGAGACAGCCAAATTAAATTGGTATCTATTTTCATTTAAGACTAACTAGACATCACAGAAGTCATGTGCTTTAAAACCCCATGTCAATTAAGACTCCATTCTGGAGTGGTGGTGATTACAAGATTTTCAAGATAGTTGCTGTTATGGCCATACTGGACCACAGATCAGCACCATTTTTATTTGGGACCACATATGCATCATAAAAGTCCTATGGTCAATGAGATATTACCTAGGAAACAAAACTGTTCAGGAACAGTAGCAACAACAAGATCTTCAATATGGCTGCTGTTTTAGCCATGAAATCAGGAACATTTTTATTTAGTACAAAATAAACATCATAAGAAGTCTTTTAGTGAACAGTTGATTTATCCATCCATTCAGGAGGAGTAGCAATAAATATATTTTCAAGATGGCAACTGTTGTGACCATATGAAAATCAGATAGACCATATTTTCAAGTAAGACCAACTTGCAAGTATAGGAAATCTTTTGATAAAAATCCCCCATAGATATGACTTTCTCCTCCTCAAGAGTTGTGATAAGAAGATTTACAAGGTGATTATCATGGTGGCATGCCATATTAGACACCATATTAGAACCATTTTCATTCAGGACCAAGCATATAGTGTAAGAAGTCTCATGTTGAAATGACTTTCCATTCTGGAGAAGCAGTGAGAATATTTTTAAGATGGCTGCTTTGGAGGCCATATTGGATGTCCTAGTGGATTAATATAGACCATAGACCATGAGATTAATGTATATTGAAGTTTCACTGCAATCCTCCAAGGGTAACTAAAATAATCTTGTGCAAACAGATGAATGGATAACCGCCTATCCCATTAGCTATTCTAGTTTATGAACAGTAGCATTAAAGTAACTAAGATGACAACAAAGAACAATTTCTTGCTACTCAAAAACTCCTGAATTATAGCATATATTAATATAATAACTGGCAAAATAAGGCAGCAGAAAAAATAGGATTTTGAATTTTAGAAATTTTCACACCTACCAAACAATGTATTGTTATGTATATGTAATTTAATTACTTGTGTTAGTTTTAAATTTTTTATTTTATTTTTATTTCATTACATGTTACTGCAATAGCTTTATTTACTGAATATTACATTTTTTCAGAAAATTCAGTTTAGTTCTAGTAAACAAGTGTTGCTACACTTTTTTTTTTGCTGATGGAGTTCCTGACCATGATTCAAAATTGGCAAACACAGTGAAAATCATTGGTCATAAACAAGGTCATATTTCGCTTGGGTGTTAGCTATATTGTAAACAACTTTTTTAAAAACAAATTATTATTGAATCTTACAGCAAGATTTGTTAGGTAGAATCAGATTTGTCCATAGTGTAGGTGTCAATCATCTTATGGTTTTATTGTGTCATTGTAAATAAGTTATTACATGATCCCATTACATTATCAAAAACTGTGTTTAAAGCTAATGCTTTTAGTGATTGAATTAAGCTGTAAATTGATACCTCTGGAGCTCAAAGGTATTTTGTATTGTGACCAGTTTGAGCTAGGCTTTCTAGTTTCTGGATTTAATTTCTCTGGAAAACATACAAGTGCTCTTCATCATCACAATTCTTGGACAAAAATGTTTACTGCAAATTAAACTTAATTTCTAAATCCAGAATATTATTCTTGATTCATAAAATTTAACAAGGAACTGTTGACACAACAGCACAAAACAGGATATAGATGACATCATCACCTTCCATTTTGGAACTTCATCAGGATTCAAACTGATTCAATTTTTAGTGATAGGACTTGTATTTTTAAATTCTAGGATTAATATTTGGATTAGATTCACAAACCAAAGTCCTTTATCATATTTTCACCTAGTTATCTATGGAAATAAATTGTTTTGTCAAATTCACAAAGCTTATTTTCTTCACTCTTTTCCTTGTTACTTTTGAACGAGCCTAGACACATAACAGTATGTGGTGAACAATTTTAAATTCAAGCCTTAATAATTTACATATGCTTCTCAATCGAGTTATTTCCATTTCCATATGACACTGCTCCACCTTTTACAAGCATAGTCATTTTCAAAATTTAAATCCCCTGACCATCCAACTACTAAAACCTATGCATGTGTCCTTGGACCTACCAATATACTGAATTAGATCATTTTATCTGACCTCTTTGTGTGGAATGGTTTTGAAACTGTGAAAGTGTCACAAAAGGTCATCTGAATATGCCATGCACATTGTGAATTTCTGATGATATCAGCAATAGATGAGGACTGATAAAAAATATTGAGTGCATGAAAATAGCAAGTTACTACTCCAAGAGAAAAAAAACTGAAATCTCAAGCTTAAGGAAACCTTAAGACTATTCATCTCCCAACATGAGAAATCAAGAATGCACACCCTCTAATTAAGCAAAAGTGTATTAGTAAAAAATATAAAACAGTTTTGCAATGAAAAAAGCACATATATATAGTCATAACATAATTTCCTAAAGTGACCAAAAATGAGAAGTTCATTCAATTATAGAGTAAATGACAGACCAAATATATTTCATCTTTGATATATAGACACAATGGCACTTGCACATGCAACTCGGCCATGTTAGATACACAATACAAAACTTTGGAAGAGAACAAGCCTTAAAAACAAAGGTAAATGATCAGCTGAATTTAATCATCTAGTAAACCTGATCTACTTAAGGTCTGTCCAAAGTAATAAATGAAAAGGAAAATTTAAGCAATGTTTAGTCGACTCAACTGGTATTTGATTTCTAGCAATCAAATAAATATTTGCTGTCTTAACATATAATTGAATGATTATTTACCTTGAAATGTTGAAACATAACAGTTACCATCAGTCCAAAAATATACAGATCAATTAAGCTTCATGATAATTTCTATAACTGTGAGAAGATATGTCATCCTTACACAAACTTTTCAAATTAATCACTTTCATCACACGACTCTACATACACTAACTTCAATAAGTGAAGCTAAAATGTATCTTATATTACATAAAACATCCTGCTATTCTAAAGCCCTCCATATATTACACAAAATCCAAAAAATTTGTGTCTGACAATTTTACCAGAATAAATTTAGATTTCTATCGTCCTATTCTCTAACAAAATGAATAATTTGTTCAATATATATTGTAATGTAATACATAAGAAATATGGTTAAAAAATCAGATTACAATTTAAATTATCAAAATAACAGAAACTGCAACATCACTTTCCTCTTCTTTATAAAACAGCAATATATTTTATGATTACTGCTACTGCCAGTATATGATTACAAATATATGCCATTAAACATGATATAATGGAATAAAAAAAATCAGAAATGTAACAGATAGGCATAGCCAGCATAAATAAACATCAATAACTGAAAATCAAGGAAATACTATTTGTCTGCAGCCTATAAATACTCTAAATTGATAAAGGTTATCAATAAAAAGAATTTACTACTGCAATGAACGCCCTCTAACGGATCCAGTAAAACAGGCAACCACCTGCTTCAAAATACTTTGCATTCCTAACATACTAACGATAAAAGGAACACAACAGTTTGAGTTCACCTAACAAAGAATATCGGTAAACATGTACATTTTCCTACTGAAAAAATACTGTTAGTGCCGTTGAAACTTAAAAACGAAATAACGGTCTTCTGGTAAATGGAATTTGAGGAATGTTACCCAGTAAACACATTGTCTACTACCTTGTATAGTCTGTACAAGATATAAGTGTAATTTTAAGTGATTGGATCATACACATATGTTACTATTATACAATATACACGCGCTTGTTTTAAAAATGTGATATATTCGGTCATTAATGAACACTAACCGCGTGGTTCAAGTACCAGCTTCCCGTTTCCGCTGCTGTAACGTGTCGTGATTCGGTTGTACGACAATTCAGTAACACAAAGACCATTCTCAGTGATCAAAGAAAAGAAAGCTTACAACGCAAACTGTATTGACTTGGTCAATTATATGCTTACCTTCCAACGTGTTCGAAGTCTCCACAAGTGAAGCAGCGCGAGATAAGACATCCAAAGGCGACTCCATTTGTTTTCAGTGTAATAAAGCTTCGTAGCAGATGACGTCTAAGATTGACACACAACAGCCCACTTCTTTAATTCGGTGTCAATCAAATGGTCAAGCGAACTGGTTGGTCAACAATAGCGGGAAAATGTAGATATTGCCGGCACCACAGATTATGAAAATGGTTAATATTTTGGTTTAGATTTTCCGCAGCCCATAATGATTACAGATTTCCTTCACTAAATTATGTGTTAAACTTTACTGCTTGTACTCCTAACCTACCGCGACATGGGTAAGAATGTTTGGAATTCTTTCTTAATCACATGACTTGCATACTTCAGGTCATGTGACTAATCGATAGCGTCCAAACGAGGTTGCACTATATTTAGAACATCCCTGCGGATAGGAAGTTCGATATGAAAGGCTGTATAACATAAAGATTGTAGCTAGACCATGTTTGTATTAACTCTTACTGACAAACTAATTAAAATTCAAAACTCAAGTAAGTAAAGTATTACTTATTTCCTATAGCCATGAACACAAGCTAGCGGGCCTATTTTATTCAAAACGTGGAATATAATTGCATCCTTGATGAATGGGGTCTGAAACTTCAATCTGCTCGCAGTTACTATTTAGGATTTGTCGCAACAGTTCCTACTTTTGATATTCAAATGAGGTTGCTAGTTATCTGTAATCCTTTTAAAAAAAAAAGTGATAAGGATTTACCGCGGCCTTAGACTATAAATCCTACCTTCAGTTAGTCCCTCCTTAGACAAGGATGTAAAGTTAGCTGAATCATTCCCGTATGTATTGCCAGACAAGGCAATCTAGCAAAAAGCATTTTTTTTTTTGTTTTGTTTTTTTTAAATAATATCTTGAGGAATTGCGTCCATGACGTTGGACTGCGGGCTCTAAGAATAGATCCACATTTTTCGCTCGAGTCCAATCTATTAGCTATATCGATCGTCTATAATTTCCATTGTAAATTAAAATCTTTGAATTGATTTAAGAATTAATAGCCGCAGTCCAATTTCAATACATGTTCGAGTCTAGGATTCGGCGAATGTGGATATGTGGGAAAGCTTGCCAGTAGCTTCTCATGGGTCGGTGGTTCTTTCCGGTGATTTTCCGGTTTCTTCCTCCACCATTAATACGGGCTGCCATGAATAGCCTATCGTGTGCTGAAAAATGGCGTTAAGCCCAACAACAATTTCAATACATGCTAAGTCTAAGAACATATTTTATTATCGTATCATCTAGTAATATTTATAAGTCATAGTAGCGACTGAAACTAACATATAAGTTATGTGTTTTACATTTTAATCACTCTTTTAATATTATATTTTTTAAAACTTGTCTGCATTATATTGCTGTATTTGTTGACAACTGCAAGTCCTTCCAAGTATATATTGATGGTTTAATCTTTAGTGCTGTCCATTCAAAGCTATTCTAAATACACAAAAGTTTATTTTATTTCACTTAAGGTAAATTTCGATTGAGGTCCCTCAAGTTTTGTATTCCTAAATATCCAAGATTTCCTGGAATTCGGATCTCTCTCTCTCTCTCTCTCTCTCTCTCTCTCTCTCTCTCTCTCTCTCTCTCTCTCTCTCTCTCTCTCTCTCTCTCTCTCGTTTTACCCGTATTCAAATATGTATTGATTTTCTTGAGGGGTGTGGGTGGCGTACTATTCTTATTGCCTCTAGGAATGGCCTCTGCTGCCATTCCGTCTGTTCATTTGGTTTCGGATTGTCTTTATCGTGGGTAGGTTTATGTTTATATGTTGGTTTCTCACGCATTTGTAAGTATTTTATCACTGTTCCTTTTGTTGCCGGTTGTAGTGTTTTTCTTAGTCGGTTTTAATATTGAGCTTGTTCTCATTTTCCCTTATGATCGTCTTTACTAGTAATTGGTGGGGGCGGGGCGGGTACAAACGCTTGCTCTTCTGTTTCCTTCTCCCAAAGCTAGTTGATAATACTCCGTTACCTTCTTCTACTTGTACACGGTCATATCTCTCTCCGGCGTAGTTTTTTTTTTGGGGGGGGTGTACTCTTCTTGTTTGATTTTTTCATTCCAACGTCTGCTGGGGATTTGCTTACTGTTACGTCCATCTGGGCGATTGTTACAATGGTCTTTACGGTTTTTATTCTTATATTACTTGTTTGACCTTCTATCTGTGTACAGCTTGTGGCCCTTTCACCTACATATATGACATTTCCTTGGAAGATACATCCTCCATACCACGAATGAATAAGCAAGCCATGGATATATACAAATGTTTTGAGACAAGTGGTCTTGTCCATATCATCGGTTAAATCACATAGCCCTGTTTGTACAGTTGGATATCTGGGAAATGGCGCTATTTTTTAAAATCCCGGATACTGCCATCTTATGTGATATTCCATTACCTGAGGATCAAGCATTAACATCTAACTACATTGATATTAAGCCTATTTAATGTCATCCGCAACAATTTAGCCAATATATCTTTGGTGATGCCTCAAAAGTGACATTTTAATAATTGATAAGGGGCAAGAAAAACATTAAAGTTTACACCAGTTTTTAGGAGCATACATTTTCTAGTATTTTCTTCTTGTTTTGTTGTGCGAGATTGAGCTTTTAAAAGTCGTAACTACGAAGCAGGTGCTGCAGAAAACCGAAATAGATTGTCAACTGATGAAATTAACTTTATGAAAGATTTAGATGAGTCAAAATATTTGTCTATTTGCTGTTTTAGTGGACTTACGGAAGAGAATATTAAGTTTAAAGTAAACAGCTTCATGTTGTAGGAGTATAACACTAGGTGGATTAAGTGTTGCAGGAATACCTACCGTTGCATTTGTTTCTTTGGCATTTAGTCAATTTGCTGCAACATGTTTAGGATTTGTTGTAATAGCTTTGAAAGATACCTTAATCTGCAACTAAGTTTTATAATATTATAAAATATTATTTCCATTATGGTAGGTTCACTATTGTTGTTGGTCATGATAACCAAATCAATTAATTACAGAAAGAAAACAAAACAACAAGAATAAATTAAGTTTGGTAATCAATGAATACAACAGATAAAAGAGATTTTAAAATGTGATGTGATGTGATTATAATTTTTAACGTAGATTTAATAATTTTTCAGTAATATCGCTTCAATGTCTGCAGTGTGGCGGTTTATTGTGATGTCTAGCACTGGGGCATCATGCCGCAGACATGTAGTATGATGTCCCACCCAGTCACATTCATTATCCTGACACCAGGCCGACCAGTCATAACACTAACCTCTTAATGCTGTGCATCAAGCAAAGCAGCTGTTAGTACAATTTTTGTAAGTCTTTGGTATGAGTCTATCGGGGATCGAATCCACGACCTCCCGCATCTGAGGCCGACGCTCTAACCACAAGGCCACAGGAACTGTTTATTTTAAAATGCAGTAAAGAAGAAAATTAATAATATAGAAAGCAAATACATCACGTAATCGAAAAGAAGTAAAAGAAACTTTTGAGAAAAGGAAATTTCTGAAGGAAATAAAGATTAAAATCTTACAGAATACAGTTAGGCGGTGCATACTGCACATATGCAGAATGGCATAGCATGTACATAACATAACATTGCTCGGTAGAAAGTCTGAATGAAAAACACGAAATTTATAATTGTTAGTGTGTAAAACGGTAAATAATGTGCATAAAACAACATGAAATCTATAATCACTACAGCAATGGAAGCATAGAGCCACTCTCTGAGCAAGAGGATAAATTGAACCAAAACAATGCTGATATGTTACTGATTAAATTATTCATGTAGGAACGGTGTGTATTGCTACAATAGACAGACTCAGTGAAAGAATTTTATCTTAACAGTCGAAGTGACAACATTGTAATTTAACAAATTTTTCTCTCGATCTCTGTAGAAAACATTTAGTTGGACACGTGTACGATTAATTAGATTTATGGAGACCTGCGAGTGTTTAAAGAGCCATAATGCACAAATTGGTATAGGCTCTGTCATGAGTTAGCGATTTTTTTAAAATTACGGCTACGTTGTTTAAACTGCACCCGATAGGGGTCAATTCTTATCTATATGGAAAACTGTCATTTCTAAAGGTTAACAGGAATCATTTGGGTAATCCTAGTTGACAGACGAACTGCATTGTTTTGAGGCTACATCAAACGGGAGAGACAGTTCTACTACATTGAATACGCCCTGAAAGGAGGCATGGTTTCACACAAAAACTCAGTTTAAATTTGCTAATAGTAAAATTGGAAATTAGTCTACGCTTTTTTATAAGTGATAACGAATGCAAGAAGATTCCGAGTAATTTAAGAAGTAAATTCACTCGTAAATATCATCCAGGGGAGATGATTGTCTGGGGAAATTGACAGACACAAAAACTTTAAAGCACAAGGTATTTTGCATCAATTTTATGTAATTCGCTGATACTGCTATCATGATTTGTTTGATTTATTTACTTGTATTTGCGTGGATTTATTTGCTTAAATTCGTAGATAAATTTTCTTAGTATAGAATAACTGTGTTGAATCCACACAATGATATTTGTCTTTATATATATATATATATATATATATATATATATATATATATATATATATATATATATATATATATATATATATATATATATATTCGTACGTAACAAGGGCTCTTACTAAGTACAAAGAAAACAATGAAAGCTAACAAGCTTTGTATATTTTAACAAAACAATTTATTTTCCTAGACAACAATGTAAAACTTGGCAAATAGGACTTACAGTTTGTGAATATAATCCAAAATGTTATTTTAAGAATGAAAACACAAATCCTATCACTAAATAGTCCTATTAGAATCCAGGTTCGAGTCCCGATGACGTACAAATATGAAAGGTGATGACCTCAGATATGGTCCAATATACGAATAACAACAATACCTCATTTGAATAACAGTATTTGTTTCCGAATAATGCCAGAATAAATTTCCATGAATATTTTTCTGAATTTTTTAAAAAAAACCAATCAAATTGTTGAGGTTCCACGGAAATAGATTATTAAATCTAAAAATCAGATGCAGAACAAACAATCCTGGCAACAAATAAAAACAATACACCTTGCTCTTTCATGGTGTTACAGGACTCTGCCCGAACAATATTAGGATTGCGTATTTAAAACTCCAAAACCTTATTTAAGTCTCACGAGATTACTACAGTACCTTTAGCACGTAGACCAAATGTGTCCCCACTTAAGAACCGATCATAAAAATACATTGTTTACACATAGTGATCATGCAAAGAAAGTATACCCCTGTAACTGACCAACCATTTTAACTTCCTGTTGTCATTGTTCCCAACTAAACGATAATTCTCACGTAATACTTCTTCGTCTTAAATAAACAAACTTTGTTAAAAAAAAAAACAATATCTCATTACTGAAAACAAATCCTGAATCCGACAAAGAAAAGCATTGCAATAAAATACAATGAAACAAAAATGAAATAAAAAGAATTTTAAAACTTACACAAAAACAATTTAATCACACAAACACACACACACACACACACACATATATATATATATATATATATATATATATATATATATATATATATATATATATATATATATATATATATATATATATATATATATATATCGGCTCACTTGGAGGTATATTCTTGATTATTCTAGGAAGTTAGGATTTCATGTGCCTTATTTTATATAGAAAATTCTGTACCTAGAATTTCATGGCTTATAGGGTTATGTATCTTGAATTGTGTGTCTTATATTAGTTAAGATTATGAGAATCCGTGTGAATTCTCTGAGATTAGTTCATGTATGATAACTACTTGATTTTTGTCGAAATACCGTAGTGTAAGAAATTTCATTCATTCTTTTTAAGAAACAGGGCTAGTCTGGAACTAATGTCTCGGTGAGATGTTGAGTAGTTATTAGAAAAACCATCTATTCTGTGAAACTAGTTTTGCATTGTCTGTCTTGGCTAATTAGACAAGATAGCCGTTGATCTGTTTGAATTCCGATATAATTATATCTGACCTAACCAGTTGTGTCAGTAATAATTGGTCCCCAGTATAATGTGACGGTTGATTTAGGGTGTTCTTTATATATATATTTTTGGCAAGGTGAGATAGCTACGAGATGTCTTACGATTTACAAACCCAAAGGGGCTACACAAAGTTGGAAGGGCCAAAAGTGGCGTGATACCGGAGAATTTGGAAAAGGAAGGGAAAAAAGTGGAAATGACCAAGACTTACCGGCACAAAAAAGTCAAAAGGGACAGTCGGTGTGGATTCGACTGAATCAAGACATCAGGTTATGAATCGATAAAAGGCACTCGATTCGATGATTAACTCTGTTGGCTATTGGAATAATCTTTTTTTTGTATTTGAAATTCCTTGAATAAGTTAATTCAAAAAGGATAGAAGTGTATCTTTCAAATTGTAACGCTTATTACGTTTATTTATGAATTTTATTATTATAAATTTTGATTAAATTTTGTCTTTATTTGTAACGGGTGCGCGTGTTATTCTGTTATATATATCTGCTTAGATTTTTTTATATATCCCATACATAAGTTTCATTCTTTATATTGACATTTACTAGTTCCGGGCAAATTACAACTTCGGCGATCACCTCTAGATAACGATAACTAAAACCAGGTAACCCACCACAGGACGGGTTTCCGACAAAAATCAGTGACAATCCACCCATTTCATTACAGAGAATAAATATGGTTGTTGGATATTGACATACTTTCAATGAACTGCGAACGATATTGTTTACTATATCAACTAGACCGATCCGGTGGATTAGTGGCTAGAGCATCCGCCTCGGATGCGGTAGGTCCTGGGTTCGATCCTCGGCCGAGTCATACCAAAGACTTTAAAAAATTGTATTAACAGATTCCTCGCTTGGTTTGTGTTAGGACATGTCGACCTGGTGTCAGGATGATGTGACTTGGTGGGACATCATGCAACAAGTCTGCGGCGTGATGCCTCAGTGCTAGACATCACTATAAACTGCTACACCTCAGACATCGTAGCGATATGACTGAAAATGTGTTAAAACTACGTTAAAAATCCAAATCATATACACACACATACACACACACACTTAACTATAAGAATGAAACTTTGACCTCATAAATGATTATGGCTTTATAACATGAAATATAAATTAACAAAGTCTAAGATAGAATTACTGATAAATAATGACAATGAAGAAATTATAGATGCTGAATGTCTAAACAGTTTAAAAATTTAAAACACTCTGAGTAACAATTAGAAATTGCACAAAGCGAACTACAGATATTGTTAGGATTCAATAACCAACAACGATAACTGCAGATATCGTTTGTAGGTTTCTGAAACTCCCAAACTTTGTATAGTTGGTTCAGTAACGCAAACGCATGCAACTCATAATGATTCAAACATCTTTTTCTCTACTTGCTAAAAGTGTTTCCAGAGAGGCTTTGTTTTATACATTGGAATGGTCATTGCCATCAATTACAACGATGGGTGATAAACAAATTAATTAAATGCATAAAACATTGATTGAGAGTAACAGAATTGTACTGTTCGCCTATAAAGTATGTTTTTGTTTTTCACGCATGATACAACTATGATAGATGCTTACATATACCTTCAAACATCGAAACAACAGCATAAACAATAACTGTATCTATATTTGTAGCAACAGTAGTTACTTAAATTTCAACAATAACCAAACAACTAAAGCATGTGATCCCGTCAACCAAGCTAATGTTCCCGCTAGAATGCTTTTATACAAATGCGTGTCAATTCTCAAATACCAAATACCTTGGTGATGATAATAATTGGAAATGTATTAAGACATGGAAAGAAAAATAAGACATAATATAACAGCAATTGAAGAATGTGGTAGTGAAAGCACTAACAGAATCTCAGAATCACAAAAAGATTGATAGTAAGAAAACTTTTGGATGCTCGAGACTTGTCAACGAGGGCACGAAACCAAGACATGTCAATGAGGGCACAAGCCCAAAACCTGTGTCAACGAGGGCACGAGACTTTCTTAACGCTATACAAAACTTACAAAGCGCAAAAAAAGATATATGTCTGTATGGTACATTCAGCAAAGGGCCTATGCATAACACTCAGCGGCATTTACAACCAATTGATTAAAGGATAAACATGTAGAAACTACTTCAATATCATAGAAAGTTACATTGTCAATATAGACAATAACAAAGAGAATTAAACAATCGTATGAAACTAATATATGTAGGGATTAAAATGCAACTGAATAATATTAACATAAAACTACTCACTAAAACATTAACATAACAGCTAACACTAATTATGTCATATACCACACCCCAACCACCACCACCCCATGTTGTTAATAACAAAACCAATAGCTGTTAATGAGAGCATGATTCAAAACTGAAAACAACATCTAACTCGCTCTATTACCGATAGGAACGATAAGATTAATAAACGGAAGAGATTCTCGTTTACTGAATTTTACAAGCTACTTGCTGATGTTGAACAATATAATAAAGATAAAAAAGAATATGTTGATCCAGAACAAGTTTATAATATAAGTGTCGTACAACGTAGTGTTAACGTGATGTAAGAAGGGGTGAAACATATGAGAAATAAATTGACTAATTAAAAGAAAGGTTTAAAGCGCTAAATTCAGATAGATAAAATACTCTTGTATTAACCTGTAGAATGAGAAAATTAAAAATCAAAATAGACGAAACCAAATCAAAATTAATTTAAACCCTGGAATGCGACTAATAACTTTGCACTGAGTGTTACAGTATAGGATTTTGAAAAGAAACTAGATAAATACAACAGCAAGAAAGATAGTTTAAATATAAAACCACTCTAATGCCTGTATGTACATTAAATTTTAACGTTTTAAATCTAAATTTTATCCAATGTGTAATGGTAATTGATGAGGGTGTGTATTTAAATGATGAAACATTGGGTAGAGTTGACAGTTTTGAAGATACGTAACTTTCAAATTTAGCTGAAATGTATGGATTTAAATATGATCCGTCAAAATTTGCCAATCATCCAATACACCCAGCAAATAAGATATCTAATTTATATAAATCGTTCTCACCTTGTACATTGAAAATGACGAAGAAATTAGACTTTATATCGAATTAGAGATAGACAATCTGCGTTTTGCTTACACAATATGCTACCAAAGCAGAAATTGCTCTTACAACATAAATAAATGACTTGCATATTACCTAGAAAGGAAAAGTCATTCAATTTTATTACCGAATTATAACTGTCATTAAAATTTAAATAAAGACGGTGCAGTCAAATATGAAAAAAAATTATCGAATTGTGTTGGTCATAAATAAAGGGCAACGATATGAGCAATTGTCAGAGGGGCAATACCTAACAGTTTTCGAGAAGCAACTTTCTGTTAAAGTTTTGATCCGGGTGAATCTGAAGAAAAAAGACTTGGCTATGATAAAAATATGAAGAAAAAATAACCATAGATAACATCAACTGAATGACTTTACCTGTCGTAGGATAAACAGCGTGGATTTGGCTAAAAAATTCCTTTAAAAAAAGTTGTTCTTGTAGTCAGCACTCGCGTCTTCTGCATGCATTGTTTGCGTGCCATGTGCATGTTGTTTTGTAGCAAATAAATAGCATATCTTTTATTGCTAGATATTGGCAACATACGGTAAATACATAACTTCCCATAAGCAATAACAAATATCACAATGAGTAAATATATCAGTCCAACAGATAACTGTATCACAGTCACAATGAGTAAATTCCTCAGTCCAACAGATAACTGTATCACAGTCACAGTGAGTAAATACCTCAGTCCAACAGATAACTATCACAATGACAATGAGTAAATACCTCAGTCCAACAGATAACTGTATCACAATGACAATGAGTAAATACCTCAGTCCAACAGATAACTATCACAATGACAATGAGTAAATACCTCAGTCCAACAGATAACTATCACAATGACAATGAGTAAATACCTCAGTCCAACAGATAACTATCACAATGACAATGAGTAAATACCTCAGTCCAACAGATAACTATCACAATGACAATGAGTAAATACCTCAGTCCAACAGATAACTATCACAATGATAATGAGTAAATACCACAGTCCAACAGATAACTGTATCACAGTCACAGTGAGTAAATTCCTCAGTCCAACAGATAACTATCACAATCACAATGAGTAAATACCTCAGTCCAACAGATAACTGTATCACAATCATAATGAGTAAATACCTCAGTCCAACAGATAACTATCACAATGATAATGAGTAAATACCTCAGTCCAACAGATAACTGTATCACAGTCACAATGAGTAAATTCCTCAGTTCAACAGATAACTATCACAATGACAATGAGTAAATACCTCAGTCCAACAGATAACTATCACAATCACAATGAGTAAATACCTCAGTCCAACAGATAACTATCACAATGACAATGAGTAAATACCTCAGTCCAACAGATAACTATCACAATGACAATGAGTAAATACCTCAGTCCAACAGATAACTATCACAATGACAATGAGTAAATACCTCAGTCCAACAGATAACTGTATCACAATGACAATGAGTAAATACCTCAGTCCAACAGATAACTATCACAATGATAATGAGTAAATACCACAGTCCAACAGATAACTGTATCACAGTCACAGTGAGTAAATTCCTCAGTCCAACAGATAACTATCACAATCACAATGAGTAAATACCTCAGTCCAACAGATAACTGTATCACAATGACAATGAGTAAATTCCTCAGTCCAACAGATAACTATCACAATGACAATGAGTAAATACCTCAGTCCAACAGATAACTATCACAATGACAATGAGTAAATACCTCAGTCCAACAGATAACTATCACAATGACAATGAGTAAATACCTCAGTCCAACAGATAACTATCACAATGACAATGAGTAAATACCTCAGTCCAACAGATAACTGAATCACATATATTCCCGGCAATATTAAACCGATAAATGTTACTGGTAGTAATACCAAAGCAAAGCCCAGATATCTTCACCATAACATGTAGTTCCTTTGTATCGTATTGAAGGTAAAACAAGATTATACGTTTGCATTGGTAAAACATTAAGTTAAAATGCTTCAGAGAAACATCGCACTATCATATAGAAATGATGAATTTTTTTGTCAAGCTGAGTGATTGTAAAGTTTTCATATCAGCATTAGTAGGAAATACATGATTCAACAAGGCACTATGAACAATAAATCCCTAAACCTTCAACCGGACTAAGGTAACGCCAACAAATATTGGCACTGAAGCTAATCAGTTTTCCCTGCATGAGAACACAGTTAACTTATATACTCATTTTTTCTCCAATAACGATACACTGTCAGAATCATGCAGTGATTTGTCATAATGCACTGGATAATAAAACATGAAAGTTATGTCGTGTGTTATGAATTTTTATTATAAACATACAATATACACTCATGTAAAACACGCCGAAGCTTTTGATTAATTAGATTTGTCTGCGAATGAACTAAGCAAACTTTTTGAGCTACGTGAATGCAGAGATAATAAAGCTGACGATGTTCACGGAGTCACAAAGGAAACTTTTAATCAAGGAAGCAACTGAAAATGGTATCCACAATGTCCATCGATGGCTTTACATCATATCCACAATATTCATCGATGGCGTTGTCAGCAAATGTGAGACTCATAGTACTGAAAATATTTCGATCATTTAAAAACAAATTATTTAGCATAATGATTCGCAAATCGTATTGTACAGACTATGAGCCGTGTTCTCTAGAGTCGATAAAAACTAGAATAGAAAGGCAAATTTGAGTAAAGGGCAATACAGTCTATTTGAGATCACCATTTTATAAGTGCAGGAACTAAATGCGAAAGCAAAATGCAGCTGAACAAGGCGTTTTTTTTTTATACAAAGCAAAATCCTTACCTTAGAGTCAGTAAGTCATGATGATGAAGAAGCCTTTATTTTTCGCTGATAAAATGACCTCACACCCAATTGCTTTACAATTTTCCATGTTTTAAGAAATGCGTTAATTTACGCAAGTCATACTAATCGTCCAACAAAGATCATGCAAATGATATGGCAAAAAAAATGAAGTCTATGGCAATAACAATAAATGTACTTATATTTCAGCACTTTCAATTTTCTCAAAATGGGCTCTCTTAGTACTGCTAATTAAAATTGCATGGGTTCAAAACATTTGACACGCAACACGGAATTGGTACTGTAATCTAGATTGCATTCCAAAAGAAATCACATTCCAATGAGATATTTACTGCACTCCAAAAGAAGTGGATACTACCTGTATCTTCTAGAGTTCATACTATCAACGGCAGAACGCAAACACATGTGCAACTTACTGTTAACACTCAAGCGAAACGAACATCGTACGGAATTAACTCTTATAATAACTCTATCACAACTAGATAAGAAGAATGTAGTTTGATCAAACGAAAAACAAAATCCTTCCATTCCAATCCAAATCGTAAGGTTGTTCAAAGTGCAATTGTTCATAATACGACACTAAATTTCAGTTTAAGCTGACAACAATCTGACTGCTTTTTAAACGAATGACTGAGCGCCCTGTTCATTTACCAAGTGGTGCCTTATTCGTATGAATAGCAAAACGAGTGTACATGATACAAATGGTTACTACATTTGAAAACGAAAACATAAACTCATTTATATTGTCTCATACATATACAGTAACTATAAATATCATGGTCCAAAAAAACTCTGAGGTTATAGAATGTGAAACCAATAATACAGACTGGAGGACATTTGTTTCCAGCAAGATATAATTGATTTGGTATCAGTAACTCTACTGGAAAATGTCAAATATAGAAACGGAATTGCTTTTATATGATAAAGTGGAGAATCATCGACAAATCAACGGAAAGATAATGTTAGTCCCCATACAATATGTATCTTTTTGTGTCCGTTACTCAGGCATACATTAAATCAATCAAGTACATTCAATAATGTTTTAGGAGTGAATCATACATAGCATGCGTGTTTTTGTCATAATAAATAGGTGTTAACATTGATGTACGTAACGAAATAGCGTTAGCATGAATGTGTCTAAAGAAGTCTCAAAACACTTGAAAAAAAGCTATTTGTGTATTGGATCTGTTAGATGCCGAATGTAGCAATCTTGATTGTGTTGTTATTATGTGTTCAACTTTTCTCTTCAGCATGATTTAAAATAGAAAGTGGCTATTGAAGGAAGAAAGTGAGATTGCTATAGGTCCTGAAAATAAATAAAGTAAGTCGTTGGAATTTGCAGTTGGTGTTTACCAAGCTACAAATGCCTTATTTCTGACTGTGGAAAAATTTCATGATGTAATAAATCAACTAACGTAACCAAAATAACTTTCATTGGCAGTCATTTTTAGACACCTGTATGAAAGACTGTACAATCATTAATCTCTGTTGCAAGCTATGTCATAGAGAATACACATTTGTTTGTTTGCTGTTGGGTTTTGTTTGTTTCTTCATTTGTAGGAGGGGGTTACTCTTGTCTGTAGCAAGGGCACCCCCCCCCACATCACCCCCCACCCAATGTGATTTGCTACTATATGATACAGCAAATGAAATAATTGTAATGCGCGTATAGCTTTCCTACCAGTCTCTAATCATTGTAAGCCGCGTGTACCATAGGTACAATTCTTATGCATTCGTCAACCAAAACAAAAAACGCTTGTCATTACTGATAAATAACAATTTTTAATTCATTTTGATAAAGTAAATTTTATAATGATAAAATATTGATAAATTCATTTCCAAGTAATGTTTGCGTGGTTTAGTAGACAATCTTTCTACTTTTCGAATTTGACATTCTTTTTCGGGTGACATTTTTATGTACAATTCTAAATATGTTTTCCTTTGGATAATCACAAGTATTCAAAACCTTTGTGATATCCTTAGTGTGGCTAAAAAAGTTGTCAGTCTCAACATCAATGCATAACGCATACAAAATCAGTCATGAGCAGTCTCGTTGTATCGCCCCGTTTCCACCTGAGCTTGTATTAATAGTTGTTAATTCGCTACGTAGATGTATCTATCACTGTAAAGCCTTCGTAAAATGGTCATGATTAACTCAATCCTATTTTACAAAAATTCAACGTTTAGAAAACCAGTAGTCTTTGTCAGTGTTCTCCATTTCTTACACTTAACACATTTTTTTTTAAAATGCATGTCTTTTGTTTCTCCAAGGATTATCCATTTGTTTGCTGAAAACAGCACTTGACAGCAATTATAAAAAAAGCTTTCCTAAAGTCATTCCGAGTATTACACATCCGTTTTGTATTCAGTTTAATGCATAATTTTAAACCACTTCTAACATGCAGTCAGTATCATATTCCTCTGATATTTGAATATAGTTTCCTCTTTCCGTCTAATGTGTTTATCAGCTTCCCATCTACTTAATTATATCATCAGACATTGAAGCATTCCCCAATCATAGCGATCGTTGATGTCAAGGTACATAATGAATGATCTTGGTCTTTCGTTATTATGCTATCAATTTCTATCCAAGTTGTATTCAGGTCTTGCTTTTGTACATTTTATGCTCAATATCTGCACGATGCGTCATCAGAACTCCTCCACCATTTCCATCCTCAATCGTCAATAACATGCCACAGTATGTTAAAAGTTCAAATTCTACACGATATATCTTTAATCGTGCAAATTGTGCTAATCAGTGATTGCTTTACTAATGAGGAGGGAATAGACTGTGTCACGATTGCTCAGCCCGGTTATCAGGAAATGTATAAACTTGGGTATGATTACCACGTTTGATGTGCAACCATCACCGCAGGCAGTGTAAATCCCTTATGTAGGTTGCAGTAGATCACCAGCCAAGCTATAGTTAGAAGCCGCTAGTCAAAGACTTATAGTATTCACACCCAGGCGTTAAATATTGGTTCAGAGATCAAATGAAGCCCGCAGGATGAACGAGGCGTGTTCTCACCCGCCACGTGGACAGACAGCGAGTAGAATTGTCCGCTACGTTAATTTGATTAGTTCACAGCGACCTCCAATCGGAATTAAGATAGATGGGGTGATTACAGCTTAGATCGTAATTATAGCTCATACTCGCAGTAAAATTATCAGTAGACCTAGGTAGATTCATAAGGAAAATATTACTCCTGGAGGAAGCCACTCGTAATTTGGCGTGAAAATTTGGGACCAGATTGTGTGAGAAGAAAAGCTTTGAAAAGGTCAGTGAGTTATTTGCTCGATGTTTGTAATAAGAAAACAAAGACATCACGGCATCATAATTGTAATTATCTTATGTATGTATACTTAATTAATGGGATTTTTTAGTATGTAGAATTACATTGTATATTTAATTTATATGCGTATTTGAGACATGTATTTGAGTTTACGTAAATAATTATGTAGATCGTTAGCTCGTCAGAATTAATATTGTAATTCGCTGGTAGGTTACTTCGTTCTGTGTGTATGTGTGTATGTGTGATACAGATTTTTAACGTAGCTTAAAGAATTTTTCAGTTACATAGCTACGATGTCTGCAGTGTGACAGTTTATAGTGATGTCTAGGAATGGGGCATTATGTCGCAGACTCGGCTAGGGTTCGAAATCAGCGACCTCCCGCATTCGAGGCGGATGCTCTAAACACTAGGCCATCGGAGTGGTTCATTCGTAGTAGACAGTACATTTAATAATGTGTTATGTTAGAGTTTACGCATGTTTGAATTGGAGTTTGGGAAAATGACTGAAGTACGTAAAATTAGTTACAATAGATGTGTGAATATATCAAAACATGGATATTTGAACATTTGTATATTTTGTATGAGTTTTAAGAGACGAGTCTGATTATTTTAATATTGTTTAGCATAATGGGATTATGAGTATCTACTGATGTGAAACAATTTAATGTTGTATGTATGAGAATAATTGATACCATGATTTTATTATGCTGTGTTCATTTTGGTGTGTTTTACTATACACGATCATATGCGTAATTCGGTGTGAATGAATGCGTGTCCGGTGAAATTTATAACCCTTATCTGATGATAGGCTGTGTGTAGTGTGAGATGTAAGCGCTGAGGAGAATGTTGTACCATCCTTGTGTTTTCACAGGAAGATTGTTGGGGACAGAACCTCCAGTTCAAGTTTAGTAGTCTTTATTCTCTAAGAGGGAGACGGAAGTGAGACTAGCAGAGCTGTCGGAGTCAACGAAGTGTAGTCGACATAGACAAGAGGGTAAGAAGGTGGAGGAGGAGGAGGAAAAAGTCTGGCGGAGGAAATAGAAGAGGAGAAGGAATTTGGAAGGATTCAGGGATGAAGAGAGGAAATTAGGAGACAGAGAAGAATATACAGATGAGTAGAACCCAAGGACAGGATGAGATCTTTCACACTACGAATCAAATAATGCGATAGACTAGTAAAGGTCGAGCGGAAGAAGTATATTTGTGAAGTTCGAATTATTGACCATTTAATAGTTATTAAATTGTTAACTTCATCCTTCTTATATCTTTAATCATTTAACTGTCGGCATTGCTGACTGGGGGTTCGGAGCTGTGCGTCTAACTTTCACTATATCAACTTCTAACCAAATTCGAGCCTGGGTGAGACTGCTACGATAATTTAAATAAATATTTAAAACACCAACCCCCAATACCCCACAACACAAACTTTACAGTGAGAGCATCCTTCACAGATTGTAAGTTTGTTTGTCACACACATTGCTAAACTCTTCACCATTTCGTAAAGCATTAAAACAACATTTGTTGTCATAATATTCGAGCAAATCTGGAGTTAAAATTACCCATTTCATCATAATCGTTATTCGACACGTTGAATAATTTATATGTAATACATTCCATTAGGTCATTTAGTTGTTTCAAGCAGTTGTTTAAAGATGTCAATGTATTCATATTGGTAAATGTTTTTCCTCAAATGTATATGTATCATATTCACAAACCGCTTCGGTGTTTCTATAAAGAGTTCACCGTTAAGGTTTTCTCACTATTTTTAAATGCTGTTTAACACAATCTTTATGAAATACCATTTTTAATATTTTTTTCTCGACGAAGAGATGAAATTGTATCGATACAAATTTCTATTCTGGATACTTTTACGATTCATTTTCAAATCGTTATATAGTCGACTAGGCAGTCAGAGACATAAACCGCTTGGATCCGTGCTTTGCGTGATGGACTCCTTTTAGACAAATGCGAGTGTTTCCTTAGAAAGTGTGATACCTATTTATATGCAGTATTTAATACTTTAGCATGGAAAACATCTTTTTTGAACTTAACTGCTTTTATATACATTTTGGTATTAAAATGTTGAAAATACGTTCGTGACATTAGAATTTCTATTTAGCCTCTAGTGGCAGGGTGTGTGCGTGTGACACCCTGCTCCTCTGTTGAATATGCTTTTAAGTCTACTTTACATAGTACTCATTTACATTAAAGTGCCACACCAGTTATGGTTATGTTTAAACTATTTTTCAAGCATGCTGTTCGTTATTGGCTGTGTTGTTTAGTATTGGCACAATATGCATCCCATTATTTTTGTATGATATCGTAAGATTCTACAGTTCTTTTACTCCCTGGGCTGCAGCCTCTTACAAGTAGTTAATGCACCTGACCGTCTTGTTGACAGGGTTCTTCCCCTTGTCTTATTATCATGAATAGTGAGGGTTGTTATGGTTCGTTTCTGACCTAAAAGTCCATCCAGATGTAGCTGAATAATTTCAATTACATGGTGGAATTTAGCCCCCATTTTAACCCTACCACGAGACCAAAATGTTAAATGCCGCTTAAGTAATTTATGTTGTGGGCAGCGAAAATTTTTTCTAGAGATTTAAGGTGCACCACAGTTTCACTTACCCTGTAATGCGAAATAATTTCAACTCATAGATTTGTCATGCGCACTATGATTTAAGCAATCCATATAACACGGTCATACTTTTATAAAGAACAAACTAACCTCTGACAGCAACCGAAACAAGACCATTCCATCCGGAATTCAATGTGATTAACCTAAAACAGCGAGCCTTATTTACTTCCAATGCAGACATCAATAAATAAGTTTTTGCAGACGATATTTGCTTGCATGTTCATATCACTCTCTTTACTGCATGCGATTTTCCCAGTGCAAAGCAGATTCTCTTATCTTTGTCAGACTGGTCCATTGATGTTGTAATTGATGATATAAAACCGTTCAATCCGACTTTCCAAAGAATATTAGACCAGTATACATTACGACCATTGTTGTTGCTCTGGTAGTTAATCATCAAAAAGCAGTTATTGTAGACAAAATGGACCAGATTCATTGTTCTGGTCGTTAAGGATCGTTCAACGAAACACAAAAAGGAATTTTAATACACAATTTATTTTCCGTCTGAAGATAGCTGAGCGGAACTCTTTCATTTGCAATGATTCCAATGAACATATTTTCATTATTTTTACTCAAAAGGCTTAATTGCAATGCCATCTTCAGAACTGTTCGACTTTACTTTTCGCCGGAGAGGAGTGAACAACGGTTACAGATAGTAGGAAAAGAGGGCGAAAACATACGATCGAGAAAGTTCAGTCCCTCCCCTCCCAGCAAGTAGCTTATGGAATTTGCATGAATATATATATATATATATATATATATATATATATATATATATATATATATATATATATATATATATATATATATATATATATATATGTATGTGTGTGTGTGTGTGTGTGTGTGTGTGTGTGTGTTAATCTAAAACACTTATTAAAATTACCTGCGTGAAACTGACTTTCCTTCGTATTAGGGAGAAAACACGTAATGTATAAGCAAAGAAAAGAAAAAGATATCGTTAGCGAGGTTCAATGTCATTAAATACCCTTAGCTTGGTTATATTGTTCGTAGACATCTTAACAAAAAAATATACTTTCTTGATGTTTAAACCACTCTGCAGTACACCCGTTGAAGTTATAGTTGGATGAATTGTAATATTCTCTGAGCCCATTTACCCGTAGCAACTATCTCAATAGACAAACGTCCAAACTTTGCATGACTCATGGAGAAAAACTGCATTGTATTCGAATCTTTATAGCCCTTTTTAAAAAGAAAAAAGAACGAAAACACGCGGCGGGCCATGTGGGAACAGGTATACGTAAAATCCTCATTAAATAACGTTCAGTTCATATGTAGTTCACATGTCTTATTGTAATGGAAAACTATATTACAGAGTCTATATCTTTTTGAAGTTGTTTTTCAATCAAAGTGATGTTGGAATACATTTTCATATTTTAAGAAGAAACATATAATGTAAATGCTACCTATTGAAGTATATTAATATCTGCTGGACATGTTTACATTAAGTAGAAAATATGACCCAATCGTCTGGGCTTTTTTAAAAAAAAATATTTCGTTAATTTGGCTGAAAGCGAGTGACTTGATCTTGCATCTGTCGTCCTTTGTGCGTCCATCAATATTTAGCACATGGACGACGTCTTCTCTGAAATTGCTGAGCTTATTGTTGTTGTTGTTTATCCTCCCATAGTTGGTGCGAAGAAACAGTGCATGAAGCAGTCAAAATAATGAATATCGTACTTAATTCACAAATATTAAAAACTCCACCGAATTACCAATCAGCATTCAATCTTTGCTTATTCAACATTCCAAGGATAAATGTAATTTGTTTTGTGATCCGAATATGGTCGGGCATCTTTGCTAGTTCTACTATATGATATGAATATAATCAAACTGTTGTAACTAATTTGTCCGCGTACAGCCAAATTAATCTCTAACAAAGTTGTCGAATTTGCAAAAGAAAATGTTTCTTATTTTAAAATCAAATACTATGTTATTTAGTAAACGTGCGTGTCTTCGATTTGGGTATGCATTAGTAGCTCTTTTCTGTGCCATCTGTTGGGAATGCCCTAATGAACATCACGTGATACTGGCACAAACAGATGACTTGTGATCCACTCTGACTATCTAACACATACAGGTTTGGATTTTGTAAATAAAGGCGATAGAGTAAGGGAATCATAAAATATATTCTGAAGGTAAATACTTCATTCAAAATGGATTCAAAGATGTTAAGTAAATATGTATATTTTCTATGCTGGAAACAGAATTAAAAATATTTGTTTAAAATTATATGCTCTTTAACATACTGGGCAGGTTTTAACACTGTGACCACACCTGCAACAACCTTTTTGTTTGAAAGAATTGGTGTAAGAGTACTTCAGTGGTGCACCACAACCGCCCACCATCTATGCCAAAAATGCGGGGGAGGGATGACTAAGGCAAGCTGCAAAACCTCCAGAGGATAGGCCAACATATCACTTTATTAAACAAACTAAAATCATCAATGACGGAAAATACAGAGCTGTTCCACACCTCCATAGACAAGTTGCTGATGTGCAACGAGTGAATTGAAAATGTCTTAGTTAACCTGATAGCATGCAGTGCATTGTGGTGCGTGACAGAACTCATCGAAATCTTTGATTTAGACAAAAACAGTGCGCTAGGTTACACTTCCATCACCTCACATCAAACGCGAGGTATCGCATGTGTCCATAGAAAAATGCAGACTAGCACGCAGTGTAGTGCATACAACGTCCAGCAAAATCATTAATATAGATAAAAGCCATGTGCTAGTTTATACATTGTACAACAACAAATACAGGGCTGAAATCTGGTAGCAAAATGTCAAGCATCGATGAAATTAACGATATGATCTGATAAAAGCAAATCACACTAAAGCGCTTGGAAGAAATGCTTGAGTTGGTAAAATCACTAATGAAGAGGGGAACAGCTTTCGATTTTTAGACTGGGCCGCCAATATCAGCCCCGATGGGACAAAGGCTCCAGCCAACCTGGTACCAAGTCAAACGCCAATGATATTCCCCGTAGCCAAGCTGTCAAAGTCCGTCAAAAGTCCAGCCAAGTGCTAAGCATCCAAACTGGCCCCAGGGCCAGCCAAGTTGTTGAAGTCTGTCAAGCGATGAGCCAAGGCCAGAGCTGCCAAAAGAGCTCACCCAGAAGGTTACATCTGCCCGAGCCAAACATTTAGCCATAGTTGACATAAGTCCGCACATTCTCGTGCGGAGCGGGCGACCAGCTGGTAAGACCATGGTAGATGATTATGTAGCCACTATCCCAGTCGGCTATCTTCTGGAGGATGACCAATACCAGTTAATACAAGCCATGGTTTTTGGCGTTATAGAGATCCTCAAACGAGAGATTCCCACGAAAGGTTTCAAGGCTAACATGATTCTTTGGGTGCTGATTGAAAAATCTATGACAGAACACCGTTACATCAATAGTAAACTATCCACAGTAGCGTCATGGGCCGACGAGATCTGTAGTTTAATCGCCATAGCCATCGTCAATATTTAAGAAAGACTCAAAAATGTTACGGAGAAGGGTTGAGGCTGCTAGAAGCTGAAGTCAAAGAAAGATAATGGAGGTTCTGATCTCAGTACCGACCATTTTCAGGCATCAGCATATCACAACACTACCCAAGGTTCCCAAGCGGATTATCTTAAACGTGATAAAATGAACACAAACGGTACTTTTAATTGGCCTTGGTTGTGCCCTGTTACCAATCAAATAGTATAAGAACTGCTTGCCAGGAACGTCCATTTCCTTGGCTTATATGTCAGTGTCTTAAGACCAAACCAGTCCCGTAGCGCTCATGCACCCGCCATCACGCACTCCTGTTCATGCAAGTAGTGCACCATTTGAAGATTTCGAGCTTAATCCATGGCGGCCGCATAAAAACGCTGATCGTCAGAGAGCAAATCAGCGCAGATAGCGTCGACCGGTCTTTAGATTGTGTAAGGCTGCAACAGCAGTTGGTAGGCCCCTGACTCATATAACACTACATTTTTTGCCTCCCCCATATTCTGGGAGTAATGATGGCTAAAGAATAGTTCAGCGAGGATTCTGATAAATCGTTCTACAATTTAATGAGCCTAGTAGATGCCGGTCACAACAAAGCGAATACGAACCTTGTGTACTACCATAACCGTGTCAGTTAGAATTAACTCACATACGGGGTCTACCTTCAAATGATTGGGCCATTTTTAGAGGTCCACGCTTCTAGATTCTCTGCAGTCTCCTTGCTGAATAAGGAATCAGTCGCCTTCTAGGGGCTGGCGACATCTTTCACTGTCAGATTGTATAAGTGCTACCCAATATGTTCGTTCCGCAGAAAAAAGATGTCAGCCTGGTGCATCTAGTTTGGGGGCAAGACGTTAAAACCCTGGCGAATCCCTTTTCTCAGTGGCGGCAGTAGATCTGCTATGCAGCTTGTTTTCCCAGCCACTCACGGCAGTTTTTCTGACCGTTGTCAGCAATTTATATGCTGACATCCCCTTCCAGAAACTCATAGGAGTATAGCAATTGGTTAGGCGGCCCCCAAGTTACTCCAGTCTATACATATGCCTTTAGATGGCTACGCGATTGCTAAGTCTCATAGCTAGTACGAGGTGTCCACAAGGCTTATTTACGCATCACCCGGTGTCTATTATTATGATCATGGGCGTCTCAGGCCCACATAAGTGTTATCACGGCAGATCCTCTTCCCCATGATATATACTCCATTATAACACCAGACGTTATACAAACTCAGATGCCACTGGTGTTCTGCAATAAAATGAATTTGTTTGTGTTTGTGTCCATGGTTGTTGTGGTATGTAAAGCAGAAAATCCAAAATTAACTGTGGTGTATACTATTTACCTCACGGCAACACATACATAGCGTAACAGAAAGTAGCTTGAACCTCAATTGCAATTACTATTTTCACTCTCTCGTATTGTAGAGCTCTTAGAGGATCTAACAATTTGCAAGGATTCAATATAGAATAAATACTGGAGCATATATTATATGAAGCAATTATATTACATAATACGGATAGCGAAAATAAAATGCAATTTTATATTCCACGTATTTCCACAGCTGAAAATTGCTCCCGTAAAATTGACAACTTCCTTCAAAACTTGTGTTATTGCTTTACTATCACGATTCTATAAGTACCCTGACTGTGGTGGAATCAACTGCAAGAGAGCTTAAGGTTATCGGTTTTCTCATTGCAAGTACTTCGCTTGTGCAGCATGGGTAGAACCGAACTGTGTATTTTGAAACAATTTAAGATGTAAAAAATAATCCACCCTGTACACGGAAAACCAAACTCAAGCACATTTCAGTTCGGGTAAAATTTATAAACATTAAGTACAGACAATTCCGTGACAGTTTAACGCATCTATTTTACCGACCACAGTACCACACATTTCGCCATGGTTTACCCGATAAGCACCGGCCCTGTAAAGTTCCGTGCTCTCCAGGACCGCGCTAAGATATGTACGTGGGATGTGCCTGTTGACGACAATGTTAATTGCAGCATGCCAATAAATTACAGAAAATTTCCTCCAACTTGATAATGTCATTCAGGAAACTGACGAGCTCTGATGAAGAGATACGTTTGATGGAGGAGCATATTGTCTCGCGCAGAGCGTTACGTGACAGTCTTGCAACCAAGCAGCTCATGCACTAAAAGAAACTTTTCGAAGTTGGAAGAAAGTTTTCACACGTCATCGACTCCGTTAAGACCGTCATGAAGGTCAGCTAAGAAAGCTTTGAGAAGATCAAAGACGCAAAGCAAGCCGTCGATATGTTGGGGAAGAAACTTTCTCGGCCTTGGAGGGTGCCGTGCAGCATAGCCCTAGATGTTCGGTAACCGGATGCCCTGTTCTCGTACATGTCAAGAATGCTCGCACATGCAGAAACGTTTACAGAACAGGGTCGCCAGTAATGCTCATCGTAAAGGAGTTTTGTCTTGAAGAGATATTTCTTGTAAAACGGAGCCGATGTCGTCGCGGACGAAATTCCTCAACGAAAACTGAAAGAAAATCTCATGATCCACTTGTGTGGCAACAATAAGGCTGGTTTGAAAAACCTGTAAAGGTATTACATTATTTGCCTCTCCCTTGACTGTGATTTCATTTTCTCAGTGCAAATCCGAAAATAGATTATCTTAATCTTGCACTTCTTTTCATAATGGAGTTTGTCTCCACTGATTGGAGGCATCTCATGTCAACTTCTTTAAAGACAAAATTTGACAATTCTTGCTTGGATAATTTCAATAAACTTTGTAAGACACCTGTTCCGTATTGTACGTTTGACTTAGTAGAGGACACTTTTGAGGGGCAACAACGGTTGCTAGAAAATTAGTAGAAGACACCGTCGCCACCAGAGAAGTAGTAACTACTTTTGGAATATGTTAACTTTTTTCATCAAATTAGGAAGTACTTGAATTAACTCAAGTTTTGGCAGGCATTATCTTGAACGGCGATAACTTAAAGTGGCTGGAGACAAAGACCATCAAGTAGTATTGTTTACTGGAGTTTGTACGCGTCCAAGCGATATAATCTCTCTTTCTCGCAGGAAATGTTTCTTGGGACATTTCTTTTTTGGAGCTCTTCTTTTTTCTTTTGTGAGGTTGCGAGCTTGTTGAACCACTATTTTATTTTGTCTGATGTCTATTTGGGGATTGGACTTTATTGTTCGTTTGTGTTTGTTTTAGGTTCATCATTAGGACCTCGTTTTAAAAGGAAATGAATAAGAACGCTTTCTGAAGAGCCACTTCCACCAGGAAATAGTATAGAAGGTTGATGATTAATATGAGCGTCGAGGCCTTATGACAAATATTCTCCTCACTAAATTTAGGCTGTCGCAAAAGCAAGACAAATACAACCTTGAGTTTCAGTTACACAATGGTCACTTACAATATCACCGGACACTTATCCCGATTTAGTACGACTCGAATTGATTTTCAGGCCATTACAAATTCTTTTTAACAAAATCATACATACTGAACATCCTGAATGTTATGGTAGCATGATAAAGCGGAAAACACAAAGTAAACAATGTAGGCTTGTTTGTATGCATATTTAGGTGACATGTTAGATTTGCAGTTTGTTACAGCAATTTGTTTCAACCTTTTAGACATTTTTTGTTCTTCAGGTTTTGGACTTGGACCTTTTCATGCGAATCTTGTAAGCACAGGTAAACAAAAACAATTGGAGGTAGGCAAATTAAATTTGGTTGTTGTGTTGGTATGAATTATTCAGACAGTTATAGATGTGGTGAAACTTCTTTCGAAGGTACGTCACTGAATGATATCAACGTTACCTGCATGGGAACTTCGGCGATTGCTCTACACGTGAATTTGACTATGCCGCTTAACTGTGACAATGATGATGCGTTTAAAATGATTCTATTATGGATTCATTATGGTGATCCTGTAATCCTGAACCATTGAGACACTAATACCATACCATTAATTATCAAATTGATAAATCGAGCTATAATAAAAACCGTCTGAGAAAATATAAATAATACCTTGACAAACTTAAGTTCGGTAACATCGAATTTCCTGTCGAAGTTACCGACATCAGAAAGTTTAAGCAACTCAACTCAGATATCACGGTTGATGTGTCGGTCTGGAAGAAAGTGATATAATATAGATTTGTCGTTGCTGCATGGTCAACAGGTGCAGAAGTATTACGTGTGGGGAAAAAAAGATTTTACTCGAATGGAATAAGAGCACAGTAAGTTAGGGAATTTCTATGTAGACTTTGTACGCATGTATGGAGCACTAAACAGCTGCTTGACAACCATGCCATTTACTGCGGCGGAATCAGTGAAAAACTGAAACTTACATTCATGCCAAAACCCAGCAAAAAATATGAAATTCATCGTGGTGCAACGTAGGAAAAATTTTACATGGACTTTGAATGTTTGAATGTTCCCGTGGACACCCTCGAGATTCAGTCAAACACAATGCAAGTCGCTTAACAAGTCATGTTTTGTTTTGCTACACTCAAATCAGTTGTTGTGTTGTTGATGTTGTTGTGTGGCTTAACGCCATTTTTCAGCACACGATAGGCTGGTACATGGCGGTGGAGTAATGGTGGAGGAAGAACCCGGGAAAATCACCGGAAAGAACCACCGACCCACGAGAAGCTATTGACAAGCTTTCTCACATATCCACATTCGCCGAATCCTAGACTCGAACCCAAATTAAATTTCATGGAGCGATTTAGCCACCATTGTCGAATCGTGGTCAGGACTCTGTTGATGTGATTCTTAAATCGCCCTATGCTACAGCGATATAGGTCTGAGGACAGCTTATAACTCGCCAGCAAACAATGATTATAAACCGTAATAACAGGCAATTTTTCAGTGACCACTCATTGCTGAATCTGTGATGGTTCTGTTGCGACTGATAACAAAATCTGTGATGGTTCTGTTGAGACTGATACCAAAATATGTGATCACTTTCACATTACTGGTACAGAGAAGCCACACAGAGTGCATGAAATATACAGTTGGAACTTCATAATCTCCGTGGGTATGATGTCACCTGATTATGCACGAGTATCAGCAGTCTAAAAGGCACCATTAACGTAACCCCCAACAACATGGAAAATTTATGAAGCTAAGGATGAGTAAGCAGCAGTTTGCAAGCATTTTTTTGCGGCAAACAGTAAAGATTTTTTTTTCAATCACTCTTCGATACGGTGGTGACAACAATGGAACGTTTATATTACCAGTAAAGGAATTTATCCCTACAGGTACATGAGCACTTTAAACAAGAATGCCGATACGTAGGTTGCCACTGATCGAGTCATTCCATTCATCGTTGTCTGGTGAAGGAGTTTCAGCCTATTACTACACATCATATGTAAACAATATCTTCGCCAAGACTACGGAAAACCAAAGAACGGGAATCCGCGTCAACATTGCTTGGAACAGTGTGCAAAATGAAATTAAAACTGAAGCAAAGGAAGATTATTTAGGTTTACGCGTCTCTGTGTTTTACTAATCAAACCTGCTAATGTACGAGTTTTATTATAAAATCAAACCACATTACGGTGACAACATCAATATACATATATCCTAGTTGTTGATTCACATCACAACTGATGATGTGTATGCAGACATCGCTGAACCAAGTCTAAAAAAATGAATTTTATAACCAAAAGATCGTCCATCGTTCAATAACGAATATAAAAAAGATAACGGAGAATTCAAGGACAAGCGCACTGGTACAGTTATCAATGAATATGGAGAAATGCGCCCAAAAATATACTGGTATGCAGTCGGACCACGGAGAACATGAAGAAAGCAGCGTAAATTCCATACATGATTGCGTAAAAGGAACTTTGACATGACTTGTGTGTGTGAAATGTGTGAGAGAGGTAAGAATTCGCATACACGGCGCATCTGATCAGGTCAGAGAAACATTTTATGGATGTGTATCGTTGCACTAAAATAAGTTTGCCAATGTCCCACTCGACACCATTTGATGGCCTTTTCCTGAAGAAATTCCTATTTATGCATACAGGTATGCACAGATCATCAAATAAAACATGGAAGTAGTTCCATATACGCTGAAACGACTTGCAAGCCTCGGGCACGCAATCTTTATTCGGTGACTGGGCCAATCGCAGTTAACAATAAATAGTAAAGTGTTGGTTGTTCGGAGTATCAGTCCTGTCCGATCTTATAAAGACACCAACTGACCATACCATGCAGGTCAATCGAACAACGTCGCCCGCCATCTAACTGCCCCGGTGCATACAGATACCGAACGAAATAATTTCCGAGTCAGTGCCGGCTTACCCAATAGGCAGAGTAGGCACTGACCAATGGGCCCCACGCCTTTTACGGGCCTCTCTACAACGGACCAAACTAATATTGAATTGATTTGATCTTGACGTATTATGAGATAATTTGCGAGGGGATTCTCGAGATTTCGACTGCTTATGGGTCTCCACAGGGTTTAATCCGGCACTATTCCGAGTGGGTCTAACAGGCGTGGATTTTATAGGTAATATTGACAGTCTTCTGTCAATTTTCCGAAGCAGGCATTAAACCAATCGTGTGTGTGTGGTTACTTTCCTTTGCGTTTCTATCTCTGATGTAAGTCGTTACCACTGGCGGAATCTGTGATCTCATTCGCGGTTCTTATGAGTACTAATGTCTACATTACCGTCCACTAAGTATACGGTTAAATCGTTCCACAATATCCAAGTCGCGATAACTATTAACATGTCCAACACCTACATCCACCTTATGTTTTTACAATTCAGCAACAGTTCTGGGAAATTCTGTGCCCGAATCCGTGTGCAACGTTTATGGTCATGCTCCAATCCAATCCAAGGGATATTATAGTCCCATATGCATCCTGCCTGGCGACTCTTAGAGCCTCATTAGAGACCAGAAAACCCCACCCGAGGGTGGGGGCTCAAATAACCTCATCTATGGGTGGCCGTCAGCCCGGATTCCACGGTGAGGCACTTGGTCTCAGAATGGGCCTTTTCGCTTCAGTCTGACCTAAAGACCTTCGACACCACAGATCATACATCGATGGGACATTCACCGCCCTAACCAGCAGCACGAAGAAGAGCACAAAGAGAGCCACCAACCCAGCAAGGGACAGCAACCGGGGTCATGCTAGTGGTGAACGTGTATAAATATGTTTTAGTACATATGCAGTACTTGGCCGAATCTCTAGATATTAGCTCCATTTGGTATAACGGTATTAATTGTACAACCCCAGATGGGCGGAGCTTAAGGTGTAGGAAATAAATAACAACACTAGCTGTGATTGGTAGATTATGTAAGCGTTGTAATTTCTGTTAGGCTTTAAAAAAAATGTTGAGCCTCTTGGCAACATGTGAGATTATGTTAATTCATATCTAGAGCACATTTTGTATTTTTAAAGATTTTTTTTTAAAATGACTGAAAATGTGTCCGGTGTAACTAGATAAATCTTACCCCTGTCTAGTTCCAGCAGAGTTATCTCTTAAATGCAATGGAGTACCTATTTTCGTAGTTATAAAATTGATAATATAACATTGTTCTCTGCGACAGTGTGTGACATGCGTGCTGAGGTAGGATATAAAGTATATTTATTTCGCAAAACATTAGCATTGAGGTATATGAAAAAACAATTGGTACAATGATACCATTTTCATGTCCCTGCTGCCAATATCCACAGTGGATAGCGCGTACTCGTACATGCGTAGACGACTTTGTGGTTCTAGTACGCGATGATATGGAAGAAACAATCAGCCTGATGAACTTCGTTGGGCGTACCATTCACGGGAAATCTTCCCTGGCCATGCCGGATCCAATAAAGTGTGTCTATGTGTGTTTGAGCGCGAGCTCTCGAAATTTCAAAGGACAATGACGTTTCTCTAAAGAGAACGAAAGCAAAAGACAATGTGTGGTTTATTCAGTGTGCATAAAACCAATGAAACCTAAGCAAGAATAAAACGATGGTCAAATTTCAAGTGACCAATGATTATAGTCCGAGCCTACGACACCCCCCCCCGCCGATTTCAATAACGGAAACCTTTAATTTGATAAAAAGTGCAAAGAACTTAGTCAATTCATTTGATTTATATTTTCTAACCAGACTACGAGTCGAATGGCCTTAACTCCGTCATTGCGCGTTTCATCCTAAACGGAAGTTGTTAATATTATAGACCGACATGCCTAAGACCCTTTCGAGTTCCTGGACAAGTCCATTTTCATCAATGGGGTGTATGAGCGATTAAGGATGTACATACATATGTCGTCTGCTTCCGATATTTACAGTGTCGAATCAAGCAAAGGAAAAAATTAGAAAAAATGCCTTTTACGTGAATTTAACAAGTGGTTTCATTAATATGTTCATGTGTGAAAAGGAATATAATTCCAAACTCAACGTTATGGTAATTTATGAAATTATCGGTCAGTTACCGAATAGGATAAATTACGTCATTATGCTGTCCGATGGAAATAAAAACTACCCCATAGTGTACGGAATATCGCGTCGTATTAGTATGGAAAGTCCATTAAGCATGAGAGGTGCAAGGGGATACCAGTTGTAGTGCCATTCTGGTCACAGCCAGGTTAGAAATTATAAATCACTGATTCAGATGACTTAGTCTTGTGCTTTTTTTTTTTTACCACGTTAAACGTTTTAGTTATTGAAATCGGTGTTTTTTTGTTTTTTTGTTTTTGTTGTTTTTACAAAACAACGGGGATGTAGCATTGGACTATACATTTGTGTATTTTTGTTTTTTTTTTTTTTAATCGGGAGGCGACCGGACCGATATCCTCCAGATCTGTCTTTATTTGGTGCAGATAGATAAATCGGCTACAATGCTTGTTTGGCAAACCCATAGGGGCTGGTATTGTTGCTTACTGTTTACCTGTCATACTAGTTATTATATAGTATATGCATGACTGGTAAATTGTAAGCAACGATACGAGATCCTGTGGGCAAACCATGCTCGAGCAACCGCGTGGGTGACCTTTGGCACGCTCGCTATATTTCCAACGGCATTCTGACACCAGCAACTATCGTAAGGATGTGTTCGAAACCGTGTTCGCCACATGGGTTCGTTACAAAGAAAATAGGAGTATCCGTCAGTGAATCAAGGGCTTGGGGAAAGGTCTAACCTGTAACAAAGAAACTAGGAGTTTCCGTCACTTAATAAAGGGCTACGACAGGTTAGACCCTCTCCCAACCATTGAGTCATTGACGGATATTCCTAAGTTTCTTTGTAACGACCCCCTCTCCCTTGGTGTTGGCGGGAATAAAAAAAACCACCAGCGACTTCGAGCACAGATATGAAACGGTTTATTAACAACCCTGATCAACCAATGACTTTATCATCGCATCACACGCGAATATTCGCCAATATTCATTTTAGTTAGCACTGTGCTAAGATCATTTACAATTTCCAAAAGTACAATATCCAAAGAAATGTCAACCACATTTCATAAAACTAGCATAAAGGTATACCAACATTCTCTCCACTGTTCATGTTTTAAATTCAAACAACTTCTCCTTACATGCATCACTCTCTCAAAAGTACATAATAACTGGTGAGCGGCACCTATCGTATTTTAAGGAGTTATTCGGCAGTTATCGAACAGGATGAATTACGTCATTATGTTGTCTGATGGAAATAAACTAACCCATCTTGTACCGAATATGGCGCCGTGTTAGGATGGAAAGTCCTTTAAACATAAAAGTTGCGAGGAGATGCCAGTATTAGTGCCATTCTAATCACAGATTAAAAATTATAAATCAGTGATTTAGTTGACTTTGTTATGTGCACTTTTATTTGGTTTAAACGTTTTTGTTATTGAAATCGGTAGAGGAGTACATACAAACGGGGTACAGAGTCAGACTATACTTAGTAGTGGGAAAGATTATTGGAGATGCTAAATACATCGTTTTTCCTCTAACATTTATTCATTGCAACCAAAATTCTCAAAATAAATTATCTGCCTTTGCATTCTTACATGAAAATAAATCTTCTAATTAGGCAGTCAGCACATTCTGTCGTCTTGATACGAAAACTTTGTATGATTGTCCTACCTCCGGTATAGTGCTTATTGACCTTTTAACGACCCATACCACGTGATTTCAATCCTGTTAGATGTTCTCATTTTTGTCAACTCCTACTGCAACTCGACCGGCAACATGACTGCATACCACAGGCCTGATGCAAAGACTTTGCAGACATTGAAAGATATTGCCAATAAGCTTCGTATTCATAGCATTGAGGCAACACAGGCCAGTAATTCAGGGTGAGTATAAAAGGGGAACTAAATCGATACCTTGTAAACTGATGCCTGACTACTGAGTAGTGCTTGTGTTTTAAACCGCGCGAGCTATTGCACTAAACAGTACTGTATGTTCTGCACACGTGCAGAAAGGTAAACTGTCATTCCAATTTTTAACAGATATGCATGATTTTTTTATGAAAAAAACCCCACATCTTTTTAATATATGTCAAGAAAGTAACTGTCTGAAATTAATATATTCACATGTGTTATTCTTAAAGCCACATAACAGTTTGCAGCACTGGCCAGGTGGAGATGTAGGTTACGTAGGGTCAGTGCATTTATGGTGTCTCTTTAAATTTCAGTCATCCAACATCATGTTGTTCGTCAGCAGAGATCATGTCTGTTTTGTTCTTCCATACAATGAAGTACACGTTAGAAAATCCACGAGGTCCGGCCAATGATCGATTTGTCTTGTCCAAGGTAAGTGTTAAGAAATATGAAGTAAGAAGTTTGAAAATGCCATTCTTAACGACGGATGATTTTTTTTTCTAAAGAGAATTTTAGAGTAATTAAAAATGGAACGATTTCTGTATAATTCTAGTGTGCTGAATTGAGAATGAATTCATCTTCATTATATTTTTTCCAGATTAATTCACAGAAAGCAATGAAACACTGTCAACAACTTTTAATAAAGGTCTTAGTTATTTTTTTTTTTTTACCAAATCTTGGCCTCCTGTTATTTCAAGCTGAAATTTGCATATTTATTACATATGGATATATAGAAATGGTTGGTGAACATTGAACTATAACAATAAATGTTCAGGTATTTCTGAAGCCTTTCTATGCCGTTCTAACAAGTGTCCCTTCCAACATTTTCATAAGAAATACTATATATTTTAGTCATACACATGAAATTGTATGTTGCCCTTACAGGTTTATTTTATGCTTACTCTGTGTGTGTGTGTGTGTGTGTGTGTGTGTGTGTGTGCAGAATTCAAAATTGAACTCAATTATGCATTCAAACATCTGCACCATCCTCCATTTAATATTGGTCTTTGGTCATTTTTTTGCAAAATCTTGATATGATTATTTGAAGCTGAAATTTGCATATTTCTTAACATAAGGTAATACAAAATGTTTTGTGGACATTCAGGTTTAATAATAAATTCACTTTTTCACTGTTTCACATACTTCTTAAGCCTTTTGTATTTTTTTAGCACTCTTCTCCCCATCATTTTTGTATGAAATATGAAAATGACCAGTTGAAATTATATCTTACTCTAAAAACTTATATAATTAGTGTTCCTATACATATATGTGCTGATCTGAAATCACAGTTTAGTAAACGAATTGTCATTTGAAAATTTAATTATGATAAGATAGTTTTGGTAATTTTTCATATTTTTAATATTCAGAAAAATTACCCATTTCCCCTTCATTTTTCATATTGTAGAGGTTTTCCATAATTTATGTTACTGTAACTCTGCATTTGTTTGGTGTAAAAATTGTTGATGTTGTGGCATTAAATTTTGCATCTCAGAATTATTTTAATCTTTTCTTAATAATTCTGACCAATTTGGAGCAGTAATTTACAGAATTGTTGATGTTGCAGCATTAAATTTTGAATCTCAGAATTTTTTTAATATTTTCCTAATAATTTTGACCAATTTGGAGCAGTAATTTACAGATCATGAAGTAGTTCTGTGAAATCAGAGAGTGCAAGAGAAGGAACTGTCATTGAGTTTTCACAAAATATTTATTATTTTTTTATAATAAGATATGGTGCAGATCAATTGTTTGTTCTTTATAATATCAGTTTTTAGAATAGATTGATATTCACAATAAATGACATGAATTTGTTTCTGTATCTTCAAAATGTTACCTCCTCTTTGTCTATTGTAAACATGAAAATTTGAAATTTAATAGGCCTACTAGTGCCACAGGGGCCCTGATTGGCCGAGTGGTCTAAAGCGCTGACCATTACGGATCACTGCCATCTCACCTCTGTCTGCATGTGTTCGAGTCCAGGCTTGGCTTATGTGGGTAAGTGAGAAAGCCTGCCAGTAGCTTCTCGTGGGTCGGTGGTTCTTCCTGGGGTTTTCCAGGGTTCATCCTCCACCATTAATACTGGCTGCCATGTATAGCCTGTCTTGTGCTGAAAATAGTGTTAAACGCTACAACAACAACAACAACAACTAGTGCCACAGCTCCAGTGGCCTAGTGGTTAGAGCTACCGCCTTAGATGTGGGAGGTCGTAGGCTTAATACCTGGTCGAGTAATACCAGTTACTTAATAAATGATGCTAACATCTTCCTCTTTTGGTGCTCAGCATTAAGAGGTTAGTGTTAGGCCTGGTTGGCCTGGTGTCAGGATGATGTGACTGGATGGGACATAATGCTACGTGTCTGCATCATGATGCCTTAGTGCTAGACATCACTGTAAACTGCCACACTGCAGACATCATAGCGATATGACTGAAAAATTGTTAAAGCTACATAAAAAATCATAGTCACATCACATCACCTACCAGTGCCTTCTGGTAATCATCTGTCTTATCAGAGCTGAGCAAATTTAATTAAACCACTAGTGCAGGACAACTGGTTGCAGAAAATTCACTAGTCTCACCTTACTCTTCATTAGTCACACCTTCCTTTTCACTGGTCCCAAATGGTAATTACTTGCAAAGATTTGATGAAATGTATGTACTTAATTCATAAAAAAACAAATGAAATAATATACAGCATATTTATTTCTTAAAAGAAATTAATTTTTCAAAAACACTGGTTATGTTTGGCTTCTTTAGGTTTTGACTGCTCCAGTGGCCTAGTGGTTAGAGCAAACTGCCTCAGATGCGGGAGGTCATGGGTTTGATCCCCGGTCGAGTCATACCAAAGACTTACAAAAATGGTACTAACAGCTACCTCGCCTGGCGCTCAGCATTAAGAGGTTAGTGTGAGGACTGGTCGGTCTGGTGTCAGGATAATGTGACTGGGTGGAACATCATGCTACATGTCTGCTGCATGATGCCCCAGTGCTAGTGATCACTATAAACTGCCACACTACAGACATCGTAGCGATATGACTGAAAAATTGTTAAAGCTACATTAAAAATCATAATCACATCACATCACATCTTCAGGTTCATGTATACATGTTTAAGCTGAGTCCAAAATTTCCAAGTGAAAAGGTATGTCATAGACTCAGATTCAAAGAGATATGACTGAAAAATTGTTAAAGCTACGTTAAAAATCATAATCACATCACATCACATCTTCAGGTTCATGTATACATGTTTAAGCTGAGTCCAAAATTTCCAAGTGAAAAGGTATGTCATAGACTCAGATTCAAAGAAACATGTTTAATTCCAACTGATTATTATGATCTGAATATTTTATGAATATAGGTAGAGAAATATTATCTGTTTTGTGTTTTTACAAAATAAATGTTAATGGTTTGGTACACCATGACCTTGATTTTGAGCAAAGTCAAATACAAAATACAGATCATATAATCATTAAGAAAAGCCAACAAATAATACAAATCAAATATACACAACATGAACTAAGTTAAAACTTGATTATAAGTTGAGTCAAACTGCAAACAACAAAGATCTGCCATAGCATCATATGCCTGCAGATCAGGATCTATGTTGTATGTTCTACTGATTACTCCCAATAATTTGACCCAACTTGCAAGTGAGTATGTTTAATTATTTTTGGACCAGTTAAAGCATAATTTGTTTTATGTGATGTAGCATCATCTGTAAATGACAACTCTTGTTATAAATTGACACGAACTTTAGACTGGGGGTATATCTGGGGTATGATGTGTAAAAAGCTACAATGAGATATTGTAGCTATTTAGACATAGGCACCAAAATATGGTTAGAATGCTGATGTTTTTAAAATATGTGCCCAAATATATACAGAAAAGGCAGCTGTTTTGTTTTTCTTCGGGCATTTAATATACAGGATTTATCTTTCTTGGGCTTTTATGTTCTCTTATCAAATGATACATTTGTCATTACTGGGATTGACCAGGTTTCTCATGCTTGGCAAGTATAATCCTTCCATAATACCATTCTGATTAAAATCAGATCTCCACTGTCCTACATCAAGATCTGACCACTTAGGTCATATTCTAGTGACCTGTGTTACTACCAAAAATTGCTAATTTTATCACCCAATCAGATGTCTTGAATCTTCACATTTGGGAGACTGAGCAGTATAGCTGAAGACATCAGTGTGTGTCTTTCGATTTGATTTACTTCAAATTTTTGAAAGCTGCATTTCCATTGGCTAATTCCAAGGTCACCAGAACATGACCCATAAGTGGTCATTGTCAGATCTTCACCCAGGACAGTAAGTTCTGGTTTTAATCAGATTGTCCATTACACCATTAACAGCCATATGTGTTGTATGCTGGTAGATTACAATTGATTGTATTTTTATGGACTTTGATCCTTGAAATAATCATGAGAAATTATTACTAAATATACAGAAATGGATAGAACACAAAACAGCTTTTCTATCTGTGCAATTCATACTTTTTCTTTACATGATGATCTCTTGAAATTGGTACATTTATGTTAAGAGAAACTGTCGGGTTGTTTACAATGCAGTTATAATGGGCAGAAAATGGTGACTAGAGTGGGGAAAAACTACCCCAAAAATATTGTATCTATTTTGATGCATATTCAGATCAAATTAGTTGAAGATGAAAAGACATTCTTATTCTGTAGAAAACTTGCCTTAATAATAGCTAGATGACACCAAGAACAAAATGTCTTATTTCCTCCTATTGCACTGGTTTTAAATTAAGTAGGCAGGTTGTTTGTTTGTTTTTTTAAAATACAAAAATATGTACAGTAGAATATTTAATGTGATTTTTATATTCCACATGGGGGAAAGTGCTAGCTTTGTTTGGCCCAAGAATATACCCTTTTTTTGTGGTGAACTTGCCATGATAATGGCAAGGATGAGAATATACCCTTAGTTCATGATGAACTTGCCATGTTAATAACTGGATGACAATATACCCTTAGTTTGTGGTGAACTTGCCATGTTAATAACTGGATGAGAAAATAACCTTATTTTGTGGTGAACTTGCCATGTTAATAACTGGATGAGAAAATAACCTTATTTTGTGATGAATTTGCCATGTTAATAACTGGATGAGAATATACCCTTATTTTGTGGTGAACTTACCATGTTAATAACTGGTTAGACTATACCATTATTCTGTAGTAAATTTACCAGTTTATAGCTACAATGGGAGCTACATTTTGTAGTAGTTCATTCTTAATGGGATTTGTCCTTGGATTGGTATGTGCATGCTTGCCTCAACTTTTGAAGTGATACCTCAGTAGTAGTGTAGTGACCCGCAAATGAACCATACTTGTCCTTGTAGTCCTTGGTTGCTGTTCAAGGCCACTCTCACCTGTCCCCTAGTAAATCAGAAATGTTTAGGGAATGGAAATCTACGATAGATTATTATTCTGAGGCACATTATGCAACTTAAGGATTTAAAACTAATTCAAAAATTCCTTTGAATCATAAGAACATTTTGTAACACATTCACATTAGAAGTTTGAAAAAGTGCTATCCATTATTGTTTATGTTTATTATGTGCCATGTCTTGTGAAATGGAATAAGATAGAAAATTGTCTAATACCAATAGTTTTCCAAACACAGTCATAAATTTAAGATCTGGTCCATTCAATTTTCTGGACATATTTTTAAGTTTTTAAATTATTTTAAATAGGCCTTAAATTCTTAAAATACTAGGCCAAATTTTAGGCTCTTGACATAATTCAAGTTGGAGTATTTTGTGAGGAATATTTTATCCATGACTTTTGTAGTCAAAAGTCTTGAACAGATCAAAAAAAATTTCTTCTTTCATTTGGAGGGACTTTGAATCTAAAATACTAAACAAATATAAATAATTTCTGCTCAGTAATTTCATCTTGACCTCAACCAAACTGGATGGCTTGCACTTGGGTGAAGGAAAAAGGATTTGGGATTAAATTTTATCAGCCATGATATTCTTACTTCCATGACCTTGTATGACCTTCTCAAGGGTTATGTACTTGGTCAAAAAGTATGGTCTTTTTCTGTCTTACATGTTTGTGTATTGTAAAAATGGTAGTCTCTTTTCCCTAGGACCTGTTATCATTGACGCTATGTTTAGTTTTTGAATGTGACATATCGTGTACATCTATTGCCTGATTCAAGTGAATTAATTTGATACAGGTGTTTAAAGTTTATGCCATCATATACTGTCTTCGCTGTCCTGAAAGGCTTTTATGCAGTGAACAGTGTTAAGGTTTTGCATTAAAGTTCTTGACTGTCATGCATCTTCTGAATCATTATTTGGGGGCCATGGGTGGCCAAGTGGTCTAAAACACTTGCCGTTATCGATCACTGCCATTTGACCTCTGTCCATGTGAATTTGATTTTTTGTCTCAGCCAGTGTGGTATGTGAGAAAGCCAGTAACTTCCCTTTAATCAGTGGCTATTGCTGGTGTTTTCCCAGGTTCTTCCTCAACCAATTACTATGTCCACTATGCATAAACTTTCTTATCTTAGAAATAGCATTAAACCCCAAAATAATGATAACAACATCTGTAATTGCATTCAACAGAAACATTTGTATAAATTTAGACTATGTAAATTTTGTACTCTGGTTTGTTTGGGGTTACTGTCTTTAAGTTGAAATCATATTTCATCACTGCAAATATCATTAAAAATATGTTCCAGTATTTTGTAAATTAAATGTCATAAACACCAGTTGCTGTTTTAAACTTAAAATTTCAAATAATAACTACTACACAAATCTCCTCTTGCCCTCCTGGTCAAGTAAGCACCCTCATAAATATTTTCTTTTAAACTTTTTCCACATATTTGTCTGTTTATGCTTCCTAAAGTTAATTTCTAAATTTCATTCTGTGTCATTTATCACCAAAAAATATGTATTTATAAAATGTTCCCCTTAGTTCTTCTTGAGATAAAAGTGCTTCTCATTTATTTCCCTCTACTATCATGTACTTGTGAGATTGTAGAATGGATTGGTGCCAGATTGGGGCTTTCTTGCCTCTTGAATGGTCAATAATCTAATGATGTATAATAGTTTTGCACAGGAGCAAAGTCTTTCATTACCTATTCATGCTGGAATTAAAAAATGGGAAAATTCTGCATTTATTTCCTCCAAAATTGTATTAGAAATTTTGATTAACCTGCCAGCTCAACAGTGACTTTAGCAAATGTTCTTATTTTGAGTGTTACAATCATTTGTATATACCTTTACCATGCCCATGATATCACAGAACAACACATATTGTACCTTGAACATTAGAAAAGTCCATATTTCTGTTGCAATCCTTGGGTCATTTGATTAAATAATGTCATTGGGGTTATACCCTTGGATATATTCACATTTCTCCTTTGTGCACATACAGTATATCATTTATGAATTCTCTTTTTGTTTTTAAAGAAAACATTGGTTGCTAACAGGTATCACACTACTAGGTGAAGTGGGCAAAAAAGTTGCCTGAGAAATGTAAAGTTTGCCTTCGTCTGTTAGGAAAGCAAAAACGATTTGCCCTCTGATGTTTTTTCCTACGAAAAATGGCTATAGATTAAGACGTTTTCGATGCCCACTCAATGTAGCCAGTATGTTCTGGCGCTGTTGTAATCCAAGGTGAAATCTATTTTTGTGGAGTTCATACCAGTCAGCTTAAGGCGACAAAGAAATTCTTGCACATCCACATGCAAGTTTCAACAGCTAACTGACCATTAACCATTTCTGGAGCAAGATATCATTTGCTCGATTTCATGTAGTTGAGCCTATAGCTGTATTTTAAAAAAATTCCAAATTCTGTTTCAAAATTTAAACATCAATATTGCAAATAGTACTTTGCTTTTAAAAAATATGCTACGTGAAGAGCATTTTCTAATTTCTTTTATAAATGGAGATTTTAAAGGCCATGTTTGTCTTTTTTCTTTTTACAATCAGTTTAAGGCTGTAAAAAAATACTGCAAGGTCAAGGTTGTTTTCTGATATACTGAAATTTTCGTGAAAATACAAAAGATATATAGTAGTGAAGCAAATACTATTTAACCAGTGTATATTGTTATTACCAGTAGGTAATAAAACCATAAATATGCAGTCCTATTAATCAGTTTTTGTAATGAAGCAAGAAAGTGAGTAGTTATATTAAGAAAACCCCTCTTGCTCAAAATAGATACCCTCACATGGTGCAATACTTGTTTTTGGATGTTTTGGTTGGGGGAAAAAAAGGGTCCAGTTATGTATTGATTTCACTGTGTTGTATATGAATATTTATAGTGATATTTTATTGGGAACAAAGAAATCAAGACAAAAAATATGGTTTAAAGTCGATTGTGCATTTTTTACTATGTACATTTATTAGGGTTGTTTCAAAGAATGTTAGAAATCTTTTTAACTGCAATTTTACACAACTTGCAGAAAATAAAATAATTAAGTTGTAGTTTATGCAATTTTTTATTGCAATTACAAGACTGATCTTTTTACTGCTATCAGTTAAAATTAATTATATCATAGCTTCTGATGTGCTTTTTAAGTCATATGGCCAAAATACACAGCATTTACCTTAATCCAAACACACATACTACAAATATGAATAGAATGGGTATGAATACAATAATTTTTATACATGTACAAAATGTGTTGATAATAAACATATAACCCATTTTCAACTGGAAAATAAGACATTGCTTAAAACTGTTAAAAGCATATTGAGAGAAAGTGCACATAAAAACATAAATAAGATTATATATATATATATATATATATATATATATATATATATATATATATATATATATATATATATATATATATATATATATATATCATGTTTCTTGCTTTGGTCTCACTTCTACATTTAGCTTCCACTTCTCACAGTTCTGACCAAAAGGGGAAGTCACTTCTCCTTAAATTTAAGTCTAGCTTGACCCCTGGGTAGTAGAGAAAGTTGGAAATATTGAAATGTGCACTTTTTCTGACTTTGTTCTACATTCTGTCTGTATTGTCCTGTTTAGATGTGCCCTAAATGTTAGTGATAGATATATGCAATGCTTTAAATTATGACTGACAAGTGTGTCAGCATTCATGAAACTGTAATACCTGATGTATTTCTTACATTTTGAAATGCAGTGATAGATATGAACTAGATTACAAGCCACAAGTATGTCAGCATTCAGAAACTGCAGTACCTTTTGAAATGAGGTGTTCATAGATACACAGTGCTCTAGATTGTAATACACAAGTAGGGCAGCACATGTTGATATTTCTAATGTTAAGAAATGAGGTGATAAGTAGACAGTGCTCTAGATTACACTAAACAAGTAGGACAATGATTGTCACTTATAAAGTTCTCTTATAGGCCAACAAGTAGGTCTTAAATTTTTGTTGGCATTATTGGTAGCTATCTGACAGTAATGCAGCTGGCCTTTATTTTTGGTCAGAGAAGATGCTTTTCTTACTTTTTTATGCATATATAAAATGCAAGGATATACAAATTTTATAAAGAGAAAATATGGTCTATTTAAGGAAATTGTATTTTACTTTATTTTATATAATTTTTCAATACACAAAAAATGTATTATTAATTTCAGAGTATTAAAAAAAATTTTGTATGTAAAATTTATTATTTTGTAGTACTGACAATGTACCAAAAAAAAGAGGATTTTCCCCAAAAGCAAGGTCTACAGAACACAGTTTCTTAACAACATAATGGTACTAATTTTAAAATGTAAAGAATAAACATAAAATTTTGTATCCAAACAGCACTCAACTAAAGGATTGAATTGAAATAAAATTACAAAAACAAGACTTTGTTGCTATTAGTGTGAGAGAGATATCGCTGAAATGATAATGCCTCAGTGTGCAAGCTCTTCAATAGTTGGAGCACATTTCTTTGTAGTTGATATAATATGATGGCAAATTGTTGAAGATCAACTGAGCATTTTTTATTTATGGGTATTATTTCTTCAGTATGTAATGGTATGAGCACCTTTCTCAAGAAATTAAGTGAAATTTATATCCTTACAGCAACATTATTTTTATTATCAAATTGCAAAAAAATATAAAAAAGAACTAGTAAAAACCTTTTAAAAAAAAGAACCAAAAATCCCACCATAATTTTATATCATACTGAAATGAGTTTAAGTTTCGTAAACAATATTGGCAATATGGTATTTTTAATACATTTTCAAACAAATTTCTTATTAGAACATTTATGTACAATAAAGCATTTTCTCCAAAATACAAAGTGCTTGTACCAAAAAATATACCTCTAAATAATTATTTTATAGCTACATTGGGTGAAAAAATTTTTTTAAAGGGTATGAAAAAATTGCAATTGTGCCTGGGGTGGGTGGGCTAGATCTTTGCAAATTTGAGCTTTCCCTTACAAAATTTGGATATCCCCTGGTGCTATTGACACTGGTCCATTTTACCTTCTGCTTTGGACATGAATGAATTTGCTTCCTATTCTCATACTCCTGTCAGGATTCTCTTTGATCTGAGGTTTAAAATCCCCTAACCCTAGGTCCTAGTATACAGTACATTTTGATTTGTGTCTTCCAATAGACCATTTCATGAAGACTTTGGTGAACTTTGTTATTTGCTCAGAATTTTGATCACCTGGTGGGTGGTCAATTGATCGCAATATCCAATCGATAGTTGGTAGGCAAATAGTCTGGTTCCCTGCTTAGTATGCTCCCTGGTATAGTATAGCGGAGTGCATCGCAGGGAGAATTCTAAGCAGGGGACTAGACTAGTGGTCAAAACAAGGCGGACGCATCAGCATAGCATGGAGACTTCGGCAAACTTCATAATTTGCTCAGAATTTTGATCACATGCCTGGCGGTCAGATGACTGCAATATCCAATCAATAGCTGGTAGTCAAAACATGGCGGACGCCTCAGCATCAGCATCAATTGTTCCAACTACTTCAGCTTCGTTTATTGAGTTGAAAAATGCATATTCAATGGCTATGATGCCACAGATATGGACTAAATTGAATATTGGAACCATCCTGTCTTATTTTCTAGATACCAGGGCGGATTTTAAAGCCATACGAGAGAGTAGCTATAAGCTTTTTACATCTGGTCATGTGTATGTTTGTATGGAAACGGTGTCAATGTTAAAAATTTAATCCTGACAATCAAAGAGCAAGTTCAAACTATTTATCTGTATTTGAAACATAACTAAAATGAGATGTGTTTAATATGAGTTTATCACATAAAATGAGATGTGTTTAATGTGTTTTTATCACATTTGTTTGTGAAAGTCTGTGGATTATTTACATTTAAACATAAATCATTAAATTAGATCCACTTGCTCACAGGGGCTTGTATCGTTTTAATGTAGTGTCATTTTGTGGTGTACATATGCCTACCAGCGTTTGATTGGTTGGAGTATATAGAGGTTTTCGGATAATTACGGAGCAACTCGGAATGAAATGGGCTATACTCTGCCACACAGAGTTCCTTGTCAGTTGCAGATATAGTTAATGGTATGTTTCTTTAATGAACCCATATGTTGCATCACTACAGTCAAACTTACCTATCTCAACTAACATTATTATTTCTACAACCCGCATATGAAGATAGTTTTATTCCAGTCCTGAAAAAAATCCTCCTTTATTATGCTATTTTTTTCTGCTTATCTTGACCTCTGTTAAGTGGATAACCCGGTTATTTCCGGGCAAAAGGTTTGGTCCAAGTGACGTGGACCCACTTAATTTAATGAAATGCAACCTTTTAACATCAATTTCGAAGAAAGTTTACCAGAAATGGTCAGCAGAAGCAATCAATTTTCACGCACAATTTTGGTATGTTATGGCAGTAGTCACATGTTTATTTCTATATTTGGTTTTTTTAAGAGTAGCTTAATCAGTTAGTTTATTAAGAATATGTCATGTTCACTATACACACTATTCAAGGGTTTACAAAGACAAGAGTGTGCACAAATTACAATGTAACTTTATTTTACAAAAGTGCAGAATCGTAGACATCAGATACATGATATCTGTATATTTCCTTTTTGTTTCTTAAGGTACATTTCAGATCTGAATTATGTTCAGAAATACATGTATGAAAGAATCAATGATCGAGAAGATACAAGTATTTAAATTAATAATCAATGTGCAGGTGGAAAATTGCTAAATATTCAGAAGTCTTGAAATTGTTCCATATGCAAGTAATATGATGATTTATTTTATAGCATTTATGACAAAGTAGCTGAACATGTCAGCAGTATTTTCAAAATATCTGGGAATTATGAACATCATAATCTGCACCACCTATTATTTAGCAAATATAAAGCATTATCAGTCTGGTTTTTTTAATCTGATGCTGATTTGTAACAAACATTCAAAAGCACTTGTTTTCTTACATATGCTGGGCACTGGTGACACTTGCCACAAACAATTTCATTTTTTTAATGCATTTAGCCATTTAATAAAACAGCATATACATGTACTTACCAACAAAAAATAAAGAAATTTATCACTACCCAGAATATATATATATATATATATATATATACATACACACTGTATATATGCAAAAATCTCAGGCACTTGGCTTCTATAGTGGCAGTCAAGGCCCCAAAATTTAGTTTTCAGGCTTGAGCTATTCTTAATTTTAAAAAAAAAATTTAAAAAAAAGTAGTAAACTCAACATCAACTTGCTTTAATAATACTTTTTAAAAAATTTGTTTTTTTATTTGTAATATCCCTTTCAGAAAAATTGGCTTCCATTGTCTTAATTTATTTTCAAAATTCTCATGAATACCTGTAAAAGGGAACCACAGTTGGCTGGGGGAAAAATCCCCAAAAGAATAAAAGAATCAGCACACTTTAAAGAAACCAAAAACAGTTTCCAGGTCTGGTTTGCTTTGCAATAAATTAAACTTTGTATTTGATATCCTGCTGGTAAGTTCAAAGAGTGAGTTTACTGTTAGTTAATATGTATTATTCATAACTCTGGCATCTATTTGTCATCAGGAATCATAATTGTTACAAACTCGCATTGATGCCAGCAGGGTAAGTAGTATACTCAACATCAACTTGCTTTAATAATACTCTTTGTAACCCATGCTTGCAAAAGGATTGTAATTTATACTCTGTGAATGTACATTATATTTTATTTCAAAAACATGTATTGATCTTTATTTTCAAGATACTGTCATATACTAACCTGGATATAATACAAACTTGGTTCTCTCTCTCTCTCTCTCTCTCTCTCTCTCTCTCTCTCTCTCTCTCTCTCTCTCTCTCTCTCTCTCTCTCTCTCTCACACTCTCTCTCTCTCTCTCACACTCTCTCTATCTCTCATTTGTGATTTTCTTGGATCCATTTTTTCAGTCATAATAACATATTCAAACCTCCGAGTACAGCCAAACATGATTGTTTTTCAATGCGCCATGCGTTACATGGTATAAGTGCATGCTGTAGTATGAATGCATACACTACGTATGATATAGGGAGTTCATATATTTTTTCTTTAATAAATTGCTCATCATGATAAAAAAGGAATAAATCATAACAACACCAGGTTAGTTTCTTTGATTTTATTATCAATTAAGCATTCTTTTTAATTTTATTGTAACATGCAGTGCAAGGGGATTCCAGTTAAACACAAGAGCAAGAAACAGGATTAATGGTGAAGGACAGCCTAAAAATTATGTTACTGGTTTAAATGAAACTGGATATCTCTGGACCCTGTTATGTCAACAATTTTTTTACAACCTCAACATAATCGAGATAACTAGGTTTGACTGTATTTCTCAACTATGCAACAAAAATCTTGTTTGATTTTCAAACCTGTTACATTCTATCCTGGTCCAGTTGTCTGAGCCCGATTGGTGCTGGGAACCACTTGTTCAAGAGAAGCAGCCCTTGTTTTCTTTAGTACCTGTTACAGTTGTTATGAAATCAGCCAACCACCAATACTTTAACAAATTTATCTACATATTTTAGAGAAAAGAAAACAAATTAAAAACAAGAAAACAAGAAAAACTGCAAAAGGCATAAGATGAAATAAATAGAAAATTGATTATTCAGAGTTTAGTGAGAGATGTATGAACACTGGAGGATGCAAGAAGCAAAAGAAATGAAAAACTAATAATGAACATTAACCCCATATGGGCTAATATTGTTGCTTATAATTTACATGTAAATAAGAACTGTATTTATGTTTATGTGTGTTTTTCATATACTATTTATAGATGAATTGCAAGCAATGATACAACCCCGGTGACTAGCCACATCTTTCCAGACATTTGTCTTGTAACTAGATACAAATGTTGTAAGAACATACATCCCAGTGATTTGTGACCCTGACAATCCATTCAACCTTGCAAACATCCCAGTGATTTTGACCTGGACAATCCATTTAACCTTGCAAATATCCCATGGATTTGTGACCCTGACAATCTATTCAACCTTGCAAACATCCCAGTGATTTATGACCTTGACAATCCATTCAACCTTGCAAACATTCCAGTGATTTGTGACCTGGACAATCCATTCAACCTTGCAAACATCCCTGTGATTTTGACCTGGCCTATCCATTTAACCTTGCAAATATCCCTTTGATTTGTGACCCTGACAATCTGTTCAACCTTGCCGTAACTGATATGTATGTACCTGGGCCAAAGGTGCAAAACTTTCACTTTCCACTAAATCCTAATCAACAACTACCACAAACTTGTCAACAACCAGAAATGTGTTATGTCAAACAGATTTCTTCTGACTTTGCCAAACAACTCGATTATGAACAAAGTTCAGTTGCACAATAAAAATTAAATTTACTTAACAGTTGCCATTGTATTTCATGTCAGCAAAATTACTGTATAGAGGAGGAATGATATTTATGTGGAAGATTTAGGAGTACTACATTTAAAAGTTTTCTGGACTACTGTTTTTTATGCTCTATTTTGATGACTGAGACAGCAATAGATTCCTTTGAGCATGGATTGATGAAGTTTACCTTTGTTATACACCCTGTTGTTAGCTAATTTTACAAGTTTCCCAACTTTATTAAGCTACACAAAATATTCTTTTGAATTAATTATGGCCCATAAAAGAGTTCCCATATTACATGACTATGAAATGAAATGTTAAGACATCCTTATGTCACATTTGTCTCACGATTTTATTTCTTTTTCATTAGGGTCATGCTGCCCCTATACTTTATGCAGCCTGGGCAGAAGCAGGGCTCTTTGATGTGTCATTGCTGCTAAATCTGAGGAAATTGGACAGTGACTTGGAGGGACATCCAACACCAGTAAGTTTGTATCTAGGGTCCCAAAATTATTTTTGGCTCATTTTTGTTTCTGAAAAGTAATGTAATGGCCATATATTTGTGAAACTTGACTAAAAGAATGTTCAAATGAGTACCGCAAAGAACTAATAATAATAAAATAATGATATACTTTGCTGTTTAATATAACAATTTACTCTTGTAGATTTCGGTTTCCAGATTTGCTGTTACTTCAATTTTAGTATTGACTCCATACTTAACTAGTTTTCTCTTTTCGTTTATTTATGAAATGATTTTTTTAAAATTATTTTCTAGAAATACTATGCAATAGAATATCACCCAGCAACAATCTTTGTTCCAAATGTAGCTTAGAGTAAATCTCATTTCTGTTTTATTGTATTTAATTTAAATGAGAAACATTATTTCGCAAATAGTGTTTTGGTCTAATCTGTGATGTGTAGGTAGAATATAAATACCATTTTTCCAATGGATGTCATGATTTTCATAAGCATCAGAATTAAGATTGTGGCATGTTGTCAGGTTTCCATATACTATTGCAAATAGTCATGAAACGATGTATTCATTTTGGATTTTACTGTTTATCAGATGCAAATGAAGGTCACAATAACCAAATCTGTTCCTTTCATTAATGTTATTCAAATATTTTATTACCATGCCTTGGGAGTGTAGGTGAGACATTTGTGGAATTCATAAGAGTAGATGAAGTTACATCCCCTATGACTAGCAGTATATTTTTTTGGAGTCTGTTTAAGTGTACAAGATGTAACACATTTCTGTTGAGGTTGTTAGCATTCATTGTTGATCCTGAACTATACATGTTTGTATTTCAGAGGCTGCCCTTTGTGGATGTAGCCACTGGATCCCTGGGGCAGGGATTGAGCTGTGCTGCAGGAATGGCTTACACTGGCAAATACTTTGATAAATCTGAGTAAGTCAGGGAAATGCAAACTTAGAGCAAGTAAGGAAACAAGTCAGTATTCTTGTACCTTGTTCATGACAGTCTTTAGTGTCGTATGACAGGGGTACATGGAAAATGTTAAGCACATTTTGAATTTATAAATTTGAGTGATTAAAAAAGATAGCAGGAGCTTAAGTTTTAATTATGTTGTGGCCACTAGGTTGGCCACAACAGCATGTTTATGGGACTCTTTAGTCCCACTGAGTCTACACAAAATAAACTTTATTGTGTTGATGTACCGTTATACATCTGGCAGTTGATCAGCCAGTCTGATCAGCAGTAAGTTAGCAATAAGCCTTCTGAAGGACAAAACTGCAGTAAAGTAGTGTATTCATAAACTCTCACAGCATTTTACAGTTTTTACATATGTGGAAGATATGGAGGTACAGGTTTTCATTTCTGATGGTGCCAGAATTATCAAAAAAATTTGAATTTTTGCATGGAAGTTTGAAAGTTATACAACATGCAGTTTAAATATCAGAGAGTGGTCACCATCATATAATAATCACCTGATCTCCACAACCATTCTAATTTCCTTATTGCAAAAAGTCATGTATAATGGTCACCTGCTTATGGGGTCAGAGGCTACATGTTTCCTTATCAAAGAATGGTTTCTCACTGCTTGAAATGGTCACTAGACCAAACCAACAGTGACCACTTTTAGTATGCAAATCCAAATTCTACTTCATGAGGTAGGCATTTCTTAGAACAAGGCATGCTAAGTGAATTGATGTACTAACATATTATTATTTCACTTGTACTCACCTTACTCCAGTCACACTGTCAGTGCAACTCAAGAGGTGTCTAAATCAGAAGTGAGGTGGTTTTTATTGTTAGCAGAGGGTGCATTTTTTAAAGAAAGATAAGATTTAATAGTTGTCTTTCATTTTTACAAATAAAATGGAAACAGCCAGTAAATTTAGCTGAGATGAACTTCTTGGGAATTACAAATAATTTTTTTGAAGTGTTGGAAGAAATGGTTATTACTTTTTGCACAATATTTGTTTCTAGTTTCTGTTGAGATTCTTCTTGAAAAAAATGGACTGTTAACTTTTTTTTTAAGAAGAAATAAATAGACATGGATGTAAAGCTTTTATAACTTTAGATGAAAGTTTACTTTTGCTGCACCTCCAGAGATAATTATTATTTTAGCTATACTTCTTGGAGACAAGTTTATGCAATGGTCCTGCATTATCAGTTATTATTTATTTGCTCTTGATCTAAACTAGGGGGAGAAAAGTAAAAAATATTAATGCACCAGTTTCATCTGGAGTCTGATTGAAATATACTTATCATTAGTTGGCCATAAATGAAATTAGTTCTGATCTGCCATTTAATATGGCCTCCATGGTGGTGATCTTGGAAAGTTTATTATCACTTTTTCTGAGTGGTTATACTGACATATTTCTTTTGAAAGATATAAGTGATATTTAGTTGGTCCAGAATGAAATCGACCAAACAAAGGATAATATTTGAAGCTGAAATGCTCTAACTACAGCATCAACAATCTATTGAAAGAGTTCTCAACCCAGAATGTTCATCTTCACTAACCAAGGTTCCAGTGTTAACTACACCTTGTGCTTCTGGTCTGTGAATTTGATTGGATGTGGTGGCATCAAGTTCAAGTTTGAACACTGTTCCTGCATGGTCGATACAAGGGGAGCACAAAACTGCACTTTTCCACTGCCAATCTGGTACTTATTTAATTTTTCAATGTTAAATTTACAAATTATCCTTTTAAAATAAATTGCCTGCACCATTTTCGGCCTATGTACAGTGTGCAGCTGTTGCATGCTATTGGTTAGTTGGCATTGCTAAGGGAGGCAACTCATGAAATACCTTGTGTGTCATTATGCCAAAGTGATGCAATAGCTGATCGATCTGCCAAGGTATAGATAGGGTTAATATGTCAGAACCTTGGCTAGCAGATGTACAATATTTTTAAAACTGTTATGACTACATGGCTAGTTCTTTGTGCAATACAGATATGCAACAATTCCTTTAGGATAAGGGAATTTGTCCAAAAATGATTTAATTCGGTTTAAAGTAAACAACTGTACAGCTAAAATCTTGATTCAGCATTTACTTTATTTCCAGAGCACATTAGCATTTAAGGGCTTCAGATTTATACAAATAAGGTGGCGCTTTACAGTTTCGTATTTAGCATAGGGTTCGAATTTTAAAGAAAAAATTTTTTTCCCAGGTTTCCTCACTAGTTATACTGGCTATTTAAAAGAGACTTTGTATATCTTAGGTATTGTTCAAAGAACCTTTAAATTCCCTTTATTTTGATGTATGATTGATAGGTGTAATATGGGTTAGAGAGTATACAGCTTGGCATTACTCCAGATGTGCACCTTTCAAAAAAAAAGCTAGTTTTACTTGCTCCTTTTCACTTCTCGAACTTCAGAGAAAAATTGTAAAAAATAGAGCCGATAACTTTTTTTACATTTTATGTATTTGGTAATTCATTCATTGCACTTTTCGAAGCTGGTATTGTCTAGTTTGTCAAAATTCATTTTTCATATTTTAATAGCTGCCAAGAATAGTGTACTTAAGACAAATTCAGGTTAATTTTTGGAGCACAAGGGAGCAGTCATTTTAGTTAGCAGTGTTCTAAGATCATTTAAAATTTCCAAAAGTACAATATCCAAAGAACTTTCAGCCACATTACATGAAAGTAGTATATAGGTATGCCAACATTCTCTCCACTATGCATGTTTAAAATGCAAACACCTTCTACTTACTTACTGAAAGCTATTTTTATCGTATTTGGTATGTTTGTATTTAACAAGAAAATGGTGTCCTATACACAACAGTTGCAAAGAATAAAATAGGGAAAGAAACAATTTGTGAATTCACTTAAATTCTTTTCAGCCAGTAGAACATGTTTCATTGAGTACTTATATCATAACATACAATGAGTATTCCATGATTCATATCCTTAACGAGGATTGCAGACCATCATATATGACATTCTCAAGAGATTTCCAAACTGAAGAGTCACATGATCCCAAAATCCCGATAGTAAAAATAAATTTCATGAGAGTCAAAACTGATATTTTGAGAGTCAATTATTTTGGACATTCATGAGCCCATAGCTGTGATACCTTATTATTGATAGAAACAATTGATTTCTTGTCTCATGATCAATAATGAGAAATAATTGTATCATATTTTGTAAGAAACTTAAAATCTCATTTTTGTAAAAGTGTTTTTTGTTCTAACTAATGTTATTGTGTGATATTTTGGATATGAAACAGGATTGTTTTATACGTTATATTTTCAACTTTTTAACATATGCTGCTATCAACTGTCATATCATTTTATATGCAAAAATATACCCATTTAACTATAAAGGTTATATATTCAAATATCAAGGATGGTCTTCACAGAATTTTCAGTTCACTTTCCCACTTGTCATTATATTTTCTAACAAAATTCGGAGATTGCGTCTTCTATTCCTTCTTAGAGCTGGCAGTTTCTTTGGAGTCCAAGGTTAAGAATATTCATCATTAATAGGTCGTTAACTATAATGAAACAAAAAAGAAAATAGTACTTTGTACTATTGCAGATTTTAAGGTTCACAGAATTTTCAGTTCACTTTCCCACTTGTCATTATATTTTCTAACAAAATTCGGAGATTGCGTCTTCTATTCCTTCTTAGAGCTGGCAGTTTCTTTGGAGTCCAAGGTTAAGAATATTCATCATTAATAGGTCGTTAACTATAATGAAACAAAAAAGAAAATAGTACTTTGAACTATTGCAGATTTTAAGGTTCAGATGTATGCACTGAAGCAAATTAATAGGCAAAAAAACCCCAAAATCCTACACTGAACAACTGGCGCCACAAGTATCCATATATCCATGTTTTGTCTGATTATAATTTGAAGCACAAAGAAATGCTGCTATTTGATCAGAAAGGAATTCATTCATTTCCCAGTAAAACAATTCAAGTTGTCAACTTGGTCCAATTTGACAACCAGCTTTGCGAACCACCATAATATGCTCCATGTCTGACCAGTTGATTATAATTTGATGTCCAAATATACCAATGCTAATATTTTAATAAATTTCTACCATAATTGTTTCTGCTTCCTCCATCATTAATTTCAAATCTCAAAGCAATTCAACCTAATTCAGTTCACATCAGTGAACAATTAGCTCCTCCAAGTTCATATATATCTTCTATTGATATAACGTTATTGGCCATCAAGGTATAAGCTATTATTGAGCAGATGTTAATTAGTGTTCCCTACAGTAAATTTGCTATCAAAAGTGTACTCGTAGTAAGAAACTAAACTGGAGGCAGTTCAAGGGTAATTAATATTGATACTAAAGTCAAAATCTGTGTCTCTCAAAAAGATGCACAATTCAAAATTTCAGCATGTAAAAAGTGGGACATATTTAAATAACACATGTCAAGTTCCAAGGGTGTGTATTTCTTGGAAACCCTGATGTTTAAACTCGCTCTTACTCCTGTTTCAGTTTCCAACAATCAGTAATTTTACCTTTTTCTTTGTCAAGACAGAAAAGTCATTGATCTCAAATTACTGACTTCAACATTAGTCCTGATAATTAGTTACTAAAATCTTTTGAATGGCTTGAATTCGCATTAACGTTTGAGATCCGCTTTGTAAGTCAGATTTTTTTACAAAGCAGTATGTTTTATATAGACACTTTCAGAATGGTTAATTTATAGCTTGATAATGTATCTATTGAGGGATGATTCATCATGTAGATAATGGAAGAGAAGGGAACACAGATTGTAGCAGGATGTGGGAGGTCGTTTAATTGGGGATTGTGTTGATGGATATTGCATTATTATCTTCTAGTGTTTCACTACTTATGACTAACTGAATCTTTTTGTTTGTTTTCTCCCCCAGCTACCGTGTGTACTGCATTGTGGGGGATGGGGAGAGTGCAGAGGGCTCTATCTGGGAGGCCATGGCATTTGCCAGTAAATACAAGCTGGACAACTTGGTGGCCATCTTCGATGTCAACCGCCTGGGTCAGAGTGACCCTACAGCTCTTGAACATGACATGGAGACCTACAGGAAAAGATCTGAAAGTTTTGGGTAGGATCATGTGGCTTACCTTACTCAGATCTGCCATCACATAGTGTGTTAGCAGATTGGGGTCTGTGCAGTTTGTTAGGAGTAAAATAATCAACATAATATTATGCCACATCAAGATCGGGATCTTTGATTTTGAAGTTTACTAATAAGCAAATACAAACAATATTCTTCAGTGCTTTGAAAAGAGTGAAAAATTAATTTGGCTATATTTTCTGTAGTAAAATCTGTTAATTGTACTTCAGATAGATAAAATTGAAATTAAAAAATATAATTTGCACCTTTTTAAATTGAATCAGTAACCAGTGTCCTCAATAGATTTCCAAACTGAAGTCATTTGACCCTTGACCCCAAAATCTCAAGAGTCAAAATGAAAATCTTGAGAGTTAAAACTAAAATCTTGAGACAATTCTTTTAGACATTTATGAGCCCATAGCTATTATTCCTCATTATTAGAGGAAACAAATGATGTTTGAGTCTTATTGTCTCATGCTGATAATTGAAAATTATCTGTACAGTATTTTGTAAGAAATATATTCTCATTTTTGTAAAAGTGTTTCTCTTTGTAACTGTGAATTTTTTGTATATGAAATGGACAGAGGATTATTTTATACTTTATTATATTTTCAACGTTTCAGCATGACCCAAATAAATTTATATGGAAAAATATACCTGTACAACCATGAAGGCTATATATTATTCAGCTATCAAAGATGTTCATTACAGAATCGTCAGTTCACTTTTTCCACTCGTTCTTAAATTTTGTAACAAATTTCAGAGATTCACTCATCCTCTCCTCAGAGCTGACAATATCTTTGTTTCTTTGGAGTATTAGGGTCTGAAAATACATCACCAGTAGGTCATTTCCATAACAGAGACAGAAAAGAAAATATACTTCTTTGTGCCATTGTGATTTTAAAGTTTAGATGTATGCACTAAGTGGTGTGTCCATTTTTTTTTTCTTAATGATCCATATATTAGTGTTTCCCTTTACGCAGTTTTTGTGCGTCAAGGATGCACACTGGAGAAAATTGATGCCCACAATTTTTTGCAGTGCATTTCTTTTATGCAAAATACAATCAGGATTTATTTAATATCCAATGTGTTGTGGATTAGGGATGCCATTGTGTATACTTCGATCATAGGCATATTCTGATTTCCTGTTTTGCATGCTCCCTGCATTGCAATCTGCTATGCTGAACATACTACGTAGAGAACCAGGCTACCATAGGAAATATTATGACAGTAGCTTCCCCATATTTCACGAGCTCTCAAGTAACTATCGGGCTTGGCAAGATGTTTTCCAGATGTTTAACCTCGATGCTTGTTTCACTCAAATGTGATCTTGAGATTAAAATGGTGTGCACTAATTATCATTAGCGAAGAAAGTGAAAGAAGCAGAACATGAAAGAGTAAATGTGGATCTGACTTTAATGAAAAATGGAGAAAATATTCCATTGACTGGAAAAAGGCATATTCATAACCTTATTACTGGTGTGGCTTCTGATCAGGGCTGTCATTGGGTACCTGACCGTATAGAAAAACCCGGGCAGTGAAACGTAAACGCGGGTACCCATAAAAAAAAAATTAAAAAAATTGCCACACTCGCCAACCATTTCAAACAGGTGTGACAGCTATGGCTATAATTAGAAACCAGATCTCTGCTTAATATAAATAAACAATACGTCAGTCTGTTTGGAATAATAAAATTCATTTGCATTGTGCAACCGGACAAACCGTTAATCATTTGTTCTACAGGTAATAAACCTCTTTGTAGACGATAACTATTGAATGTGGGTGCTAAATGATCGGTACATTGCATGCTCTTTTAATGAAATCCAGATGGATACCTTTGATTTCCGAACAAACATGTCAAAGAAATCCCACAATTTATATTATGAACAATCGTCACCTAGACACTTTAAAATTTTCGTAATGCCTCAAAGTAATCTTTGCTCATTGTTTTTCTAGTCGACTAGCTTTGTGAATTTCGAAAGTTAGCCATCATACTTGTACCAATATTTCTATTTTTGATACTACTACGTTTTTACCATAACTATTTTAAGAATTATAATTCCAAAATAATAACACTTATGTGACTGTGTGGTCACGTGGTATAACTGGGGCACGCATGCGTGGGTAATTCAAATCTGAGGTCAAAAGCAGATGAATAAACGTGGTCTGTTCTAACAAGGACTTATACTTTAAAAAATGCGAGTGTTCTAAAGCTTTTAATGCGGCCAATCACAGTGATCATTAAAAGTTGGATTATACCTACCATCTGTGTGCAAAGGTCATTCTAAATAAATTTATTAATTAACAACGTGCGGTCAGACAATTCGCAGCTATGTTGGTGTGGATGAATCAGACTGAGTAGTATACTGTTAGTCTCCATTGCCATAAAATAAAATATTAAAGAAATGGAGATAGCAATTAGTTGGTCTACGGTTATACATGTCATTCATATGCTAACGAGTACACGTTAAAATTTTCAACAACTGGATTGGTTTTTCGTGATTTTTGACAGCTCTACTTCTGATCTCATGATCGCAATGACTGCACAAGTGAATAATCCTTTCATGATAGCATTTAAGAATTTTAAAAAATCAGCCCTTGATCACCACAAGATATCTTTTGAACACATTATTACCCAAGACATTCTTTCAGAACAAAGAAATAAGTAAGCTTGCACAGACAAATCCATTATTTGGATTACAAATTCAGGGGGTCATTGCATATTTTGTTGACTTTGCTGCAATGAAAGAACAATCTAAAAGTTCATGTGTAGTAAAAAATGACTAAGCTGGAATTGAATCAAGGATACCTAAGATTGATGTTTCAGCCAAATTTTACATGCATCAAAGAGATGCACTAGTAAAACTTTCTGTGTATCAAAAGTGGGACATATTTAAATGCCACACATTAAAACCAAAATTTGACCAAATCTGACAGAAGACATGCCAGGCTTTTATGTTTATTCAGATAAAACCAATTTGAAATTAAACATGGCTGTAGATACTAAATATAGAAAACCTTTCATAACATTTATAGAATTGCTAAACAGAATATCACCAAATTCGACAGTGCTTCCAACATTCAACTACATCCAAGTCCACATGAACTCAGTTTGACATTTGTTGTCACCCACTCCCATTTATTTGTTTAAATTGAATGGCTGCAGGAATGAATTTTTGTTCTATCTTTATTGATATTTTTATGTATAAAAAGCAAAATTTGGTGTTCACACAACCTAAGGTGCTACGTAATCTGTCTGCAGAGTTGTGGCTCCAATTATAGGACTTGTCAAGTTTCCTTTTTTCACTATAGCTGCTTTAATTAATGATGAATTTAAAACGATTTTAGTAGGCTGTTTTTTTACATTGATAATGCTGGATTAGTTGATTTTCAGCTTTCTGTCTCACTTTTACCAAGTGAGATACCTCTTCATGTTGGATTCGCGTTTCCACATAATAACCCACTTATGAATTATTGGATCTTAAGAAAATTTTTGATCACATTGATTTAGCCCTCAGGCAAATTTCATTATATTTTCTCTCGTGCTTTAGTAGATATATGACCCTGGAATGTGAAACCCAGATAAATTTAATTCACAATTCTCTTATCAGAGTTTTTCTTATACAAATTTTGTTTGTAGCTTTTTATGGATGATGGATAGATGCTCTGTATTCTGCATCACGAGTTATTCCTTAGTTGTACCTTGTTTACATTTTGTCACCAGACGCTTATTAAACTTCTCTACTTCCAAGTCAAAGTAGGGGAAATCTTTTTATCAAATTTTCAGAAATATTTTCCATTAGATCTTTTGTTTTAATTTAAAAAAAGATGTGTAATAAAAGGTTAATGAAATGGTAATATTTTGAATAGGAATTGTCTGCTCAGTTATTATATTGCTGAGCTTTTCTCTCAATATAAATAAGTGCCTAATTTATAAGAATAAATCCTAGATAAGAAATATGTATCCTATTTAACTTTTTTCAGTTTTTATTTTTACTACAAAACACATTATTTTGCAGGAAATTAAAATATTGGCAGAATCACAGAAGTATTAATAGGGCACTGCAGCACTTTACCATTTCTAGTTTTAATCCAAATTAGGAAAATTGATTACACTTTTCATGTAAGTATGTTTGGACACCTGCACCAACTTCATTGTAGTTTGTTTCCATGGCTGCTGTAAACATCAGCCATCTTGAGCTGGTTTTTGTAGCACAACTTTGTGGAAAACCCCTTGTTAGATAATGCAGTCATTGAGATAAATGACCATCATGTAAGATCACACGGATGCTATTTAAGATCTTGTCGTAATCTGGTATTTAACCCATTTTATTCTGAATATGACTGTGGGCATACTCTACTATGTATGTATGTAGTGTCTCTAGAAATGTTACACATCACAAATATTTGTGTAGTTCTTAACCAACACAGGAAATGGTTAAAGCGCGCATATGCAGTGAAATTTTTTTTTTATAAGAAGACCTGGTTGGAAAAGAAATTGTTGGTTTAAAAAAGATTAATAAAATGATCAATGACAACTCGATGTAAACATGGATATTGATAGCGAGGGTAGCGACATTGAAGTTGACGATTTGGATGATATTAGTTGATAATATTGAGTTAAATTATGGGTTAGAATTGAATAAAGTTTATGAAAGAGATGATGCATGGCTTCATGCACTTTTTGACAGTAATTTGAAGGCTTTCAAGAGGAATGGGTCCAGGATGATTCATTACATCGGTTGCAGTCACAATTTAAATTAATGTTGTTATTATTGACAAAGTGATGATGTGGACTTGAAAATTTGGAACAAAAATTGTACTGATTAATTACTTTTATCTTATTGAAAGAGTTCTAGGATTAATTTGTGACAAGTTGTCATGAGAAACTGCACGATGAAGTTCGAGTTCTGGAATGTGAAGTAAACAAATTGTTCCAGGTGTTTTGTTGTCCAATTTTAGTAAAATTTTTATAACTTTTAAACCAACAATTCTAGAAACTTCAAATCTGGACCAAAGTAATAAAAATATAATTGTCTTTTTTTTATTCACATACTATTTGGACCATTTCATTCATCTTCAGGAACAAAAGATTCACTTAACATCATGATAAGTTTATTAATTTGTTTTTGTTTCTTTCAAGTCATATTTAAAATACAGCTGTGAGCATATACATTGATAAATGATAACACAACATGTCACTGTTGCAAATTTTATAACCTTTTCAGAGATACATAGTTTTATATACTTTAAAAAAATGAAATAACAATGTTAAAACATTTTCAGTAAACATGTAGAAGGTAATCAGAATTGCTGCTGCTGTATCATGCTCCATTTTACCACAGTGTATTTAGAATTGCTTCTCAGGAATCAGGCTCCGCAGTTGAAATTGGTAAACAGGATAAAATGGACTAAAGTAACTAGGTCAGATTCTTCAACCACCAAATGGAGGCCATGAATTTCATTCAGTGTCTTGTTGAGTTTGGCTGCTTAGAATCACATCACAACTGGAATACTTTATAATGTTACATAGAGACTTTGATGTTGCTGTAGACTAATTTTGTATATTTATCAGATTCAGATGGGTTAGGATATAGACAAAGAACTGGTAGATTTTGAGATTGAGAACTGTCAATTATATAGTTTTGTCACATGACTTAACTAGCTAAAGATTTTACATATACAATCTTCCAGGAAATGTTATTATACAACTATGAAGATCAGATTTTACTCGTATTCTACAGATAATATTCAACAAAAAAATGTAAAATGGTTAAAATTGATGTTGAACCTACAGTGCACTGTTATCTCTATCTATATATATATATATATATATATATATATATATATATATATATATATATATATATATATATATATATATATGAGTCAATATATAATGTGTTCTATTTATAGTGCACTGCACTGTGTGACTTTGGTACATGTATATCAACTGTCTACACAGCCACAGACTCTAAGAGGTTAAGGGTTAACCATCTTTTTTAACTTTAACTATAGAGTTTGGTAATCTAACTCCATATACAAATCCTATGACACCAGTGGTGTTTTTCATTTTAATAAATATTTTCATGTTCTTTTTCACCTGTCTGTAACGCAATATGTGGATACACATGAAATGTGGATACACTATGAGGCATTGCTGGACACATTTTAGGTCATTGTAAATTTTATTCCTTACCCATTGATTTACATTAGGCAATGCAGGACACAATTTAGGTCATTGCTAATTTTATTTCTTACCCATTGATTTATATTAGGCAATGCAAGACACATTTTAGGTTATTGTTTTTACCCATTGATTTACATTAGGCAATGGCAGGACACCATTTAGGTCATTGTAAATTTTATTTCTTACCCATTGATTTATATTAGGCATTGCAAGACATGTTTTAGGTCATTGTATAATTTATTTCTTGCTTATTTTTGAGTACATAGTTTTTTGTTAGCTTATTTTCTCCTGAACTGTTGCCTACAGAATTATGCATTTTGACATGTAGAACTAATATGCAATTCAGAAATACAGCCATGTTGACACTCATTTTCCCTTTGTATATCAAGATGCAAAATGTAAAACAAATCAAGACATTTTCAATTATACGTTTTGAGGTCATGAAAATATTTTCTTTTTTGGTCAAACGCTTTCTTGCGCTCTTTATCTTCTATCCTATTGTAATGTGCTGTCTTTGCCAGGACAGTAGTGGGAGCAATCAATTGTTATGCATTATTATTTGCAGCTGGAATACACAAGTCATTGATGGGCATGATGTGGAAAGCCTATGTAAAGCCTTCCATGATGCCTCCACAGTAAAAGGTGTTCCTACCTGTATTTTGGCTAAGACATTCAAGGGCAAAGGAATTGAAGGTACATGAAATTTGAAGTAAACTTAGGCCAATAAACAGATTTTCCAGTCTTGAGAGGGAAAAAAAATGAAAAAATGTTGATTATATTTACTGTACTGAAATCAGAATGCATTTCTCTAATGCACCAGCTTTACATTACAGTTGCCAGTTCAGTGTGAATGTTGGTATTTTGCAAGACATGTGTCATCCAAGATTAATTCTAGTTCTTTTCTCCTAAAAAATTCTATACACTAATAATACCAAGTTCTTTGCTGCTGCAGTCTATTTAGAATTTAGTCCTGGAAACATCAATTGTGTGCATTAGCTCCTTCAACCCTAGCGATATGGCCTATAAAACAATGCAGAATTTTTAGCTCATTTGTTCTATTGGTACGTGGATTTATGCATGGCCATGGCTCCATCATTCATCCTTCAACAGTTGTTTGTTACCAGTCTGACACTGTATGATAGAACTGATTTTAATTTTGAATGTCATGTAATGACTGCTTATTCTAAATGGATGGTCTGATCAATATGAGATTTTCAATGAAGGACTTTCTATGTGACATAATTAGTTCTGGTTAAAAATAATGCTCATCCAGGACTTCTTTACTACTTGCAACAACTGCAATATCCTTCATCAGCTGGCAATGGCTTTTTCCAGGGACTGTTATTACCTGTACTGTATTCCAAAATTTACTTTTTTAAAATGATAATTCAAATTTTAAAAACTGTACATTTTATTGGTTTTAGCTTACTTGCTCATAAGGCCAAGTAAGTTAATGGTATGGCAAAGTATGTATTGTCCCTCATGAATAATTTCTGTTCCATTTCTAATCAGACTTGGAATATTGAACAAAATCTTGACGAAGATCACCATTAATGTGGGAGATATCTGCATATTAATGAATTGATCTTGAATCTGATTAGCCTAACCTTCTTACCATGCCAAAGGCCATATTTTTTATTCAGTTTCGATCCAACTTTTAAATGGGCTTTTCTCAAGCTGATGAATGGCTTTGATCATGAACAAGTCTGAGTGGCTAAGCTTGTTCCACACTGGAAGCCATCTTTCTTGCCCAGTATTTGTCGGACATGTCTTTGATGGGTTCAGTAGTAAATAAAGATCTATATCTAATAATGAGGCATAATTTAAATACTAGTCCATCAGTATCAATGCAAATTTGGGGTAAGAGCTGATTTTTCACACTAATATTTTAAAAATGATTGTTCAAGTTTTCAGTTTCAGGGCTTTAAACCAGGAAAAAGCAACTCATTGGAGAGATGCATGTAGTGGAGTAAAATGAATTCTCAAACAAAATTAAATTGGTCAAGTAGATAAACTTTGAGACAACTCTATTCATTACAAATCCATAGAATTTGAAAAATTCTTGAAAAACAAAAACTTTCATCAACTTTTTGTTGTTGCCAACTGCTCATATATTTTCTGTTTAAATGACAGCTCGGAAAGTGATGTTACATCCACTTGGGTTACTATTTTTGTTTTTATACAAAAAATTAGTTCCTTTTTTTTCTATGATTTATACCATTCAATACTGTTGACATCTATGCCTGATGCAAATGTTTCCAGTCTGTCAGTCACTTTTTCTTTCATTGAGACAGTAGGAATGAAAATATCCTATGTACCAGTCTGTCATCACTTTTTTATCTTTCATTGAGATAGTGGGAATGAAAATATTCCATGTACCAGTCTGATGACTATGTTTATGTTGTTTAGATGTTGTGGATAAGATGAATTGGCATGGGAAGCCCCTGGGTGAGAAGGAGGCCAAGAAAGCAGTGGCAGCTCTCCTGGAAAAGATAGTACATAATGAACCCCATGGGCTCTCACCCCATCACCCCACAGCCGTTGTTCCCAATGTAGACATCAGCAACATCCAACTGTCAGAGCCACCTAGCTACAAAAAAGAAGAAGCGGTAAATACCATTCTTTTGCTGTGTGCATAATAATAGAATTAAACTCTACCATATTTACTAGATATTTTGGGACAACATAAACAAATTTTTAAAGGAATTTGTGTGCTCTGTATATTCTGGGACACCTTGGTTTTTTTTTTCTAGTGAAAAGTTGATGCACATATTTTAAATCATTCAAATATACATGCCAGAAAATGAACTCTAACATAAATTTTATTTTAAAAAGAAATTTAAAACTGAGCTTAAGATAAGGGCTGTTCCAGTAAAATGTATACCCTTCTCCCATGGTGGGGAAGGCACTTTCAAATTCAACCAACCCACAACAGAACAATTAAAAAACTTAAGATCCACCATCATATATGTTTTAATTTTAAAAAATGGACCCCTGCAGAAGCATATTTTTTAATACATAATTTCTGGCTATGTGATAGTGGGTGGAAGAAGCAATTTTAATACTGAGTTGGGGACAGAAGTGACATCTGGCTTGGGGTAATCTACTGAATTCTTATAGTTCATTTAATCTACTGCATATTTGTATTTGTGTTCATTCATTATAATAAATCTTTTGTTTGTCAGCCATGTATGTCTCGGATACTGTAAAATCACAAATTTTCTTGGTGGCTTACTATTTGTAATTTGATCATTCCTTTAATACCTATTAATTTAATGTCCCTGAATAGATTTTATTTTAGGGATTTCTATTCTAATACAGAAATCCTAAATTTATCCTTACTAAATTGTGTTTATACTAAAATGATTGCTTTTTTCTTTGTTCTCAGGCATGCTGCATTTGATTAGAATAATAGTTAAATCTAGTATTGCTTTAAATGTGTGGCCAGATGCTTTGATTCTCTTGTTATTATTTTGTTAATGTTTTGGTAAACTTATGATTTGTCAGAAAAAAAATCATTATTGCCTTGGAAAGTGATGTCACATTATTTCTGCCTACTTTTACGGTATATCATTTCTTGAAAGAAAACATATTTCAGTTACCGTCGTCTTATTTTATGCCTTGTTGCAAGACTAATATAAAGTTTAAAAAAGGAAATTAGTAAGTCAAACATTTTTTATTCATAAATTAGATTTTAAAAAATGGATGAAAGTCAAGGTATCATTTTTTCCTGGAGTACTTGTAAAATCGATGTTATTGCAGTTAACTGTACTGTGAATAGCAGCAGCATCATCATCATCACTGATATCCTAGCGACAACATTCTGCACTTTTAATCCAGTTGTCACAGGTTCCATCTTTGACTTCTGGTCTTTCATATGAGACTTATACATATGGTCTGAGGGGCTTTCATGGCAGAGTGGTACAAGATGCTTGTCTTGTGATTAATTGCCTCCAATGTGTAAATGAGAATGTTGCTAATTAATGTGGAAGGTCAGTGGTACTACATAAGTGGTGTTTGGTGTCTCAAAAGTACTTGGATTTTTTTTATCAGTAAAACTGGCTGCCATATATAGTTTCTCTTGATCTGAAAATGGTGTAAAGGCCATAATGACACATACCGAAACCTGAGGTCTCATATCTAAATGACTTCGGCTGTTGGAGATGAACATCAAATCAACAGTGGCTCAATGTGCCCTAGGGTACTAAGATGCTTGCTTGCACATCTCAGAGTGAGGTTTTGTCACAGATCAACCAATTTGGGTTGGTGGTCTTTTAGAGTTCTTCCTCCACCTAATATATTTTTTAAAAAAACCTAAATTAAATCAACCAACTAATTAACTGCAGTGATGGCAGCCAAGGTTCTAGTCCATCATTTTGCACAGCTGTAAAAGTTTATAAATTTTGAGTCCATTAATTTTTGTAGACCTTTGAATATTGTCATTTATGCCTTTCTGACGGTTACCTAAAAGTCATCATCAGTTGGTACAAATGGATTTTTCATGGTGAGCATATGAGATGGAGAAGTCTTGAGTAATCCTGCATCACACGCTGCAGAAAATTTTACATTTTAGTTCACTTAAAGTTTCTCTAACAAAGCCCATTGTTCCAACCAGAACTGTTATAACTTATTCAACTGATATTCACAAATATATGGAAATGAGGATCTGTAATAAATATTTGTAACAAAGTATGAAAATTGTTACATGTTGTAATTTAATGACTTAAGTGTTTAATTTCATTTCATTGAAAGTTATTAAAATGATAACTTTATTCCCTGGATTTTTGTTTTGGTCAGAAAATTAAGTTTTCTGCTTTGACCTGATAAACACACAATTTGATTGCTACATTGTATTTTTAGCTAAGTTCCTGACCTTATTCTAAATTCATAAACACTGAATAAAGATGATTGGTCATTATTAAAATCATGTTTGGCACACATGTTTGTTCTGTTGTAAACAAATCTTTATTGTTTTAGTTATTTTTTTAATTTTATAGTAAGATTTGTTAGGTACAACCAAATCTGTCCATGGCATATGTGTCAGTTGTCTTGTGGGCGTTTTGTGACTTTCAAATTAAGTGACCATGTGAGCCATCATGTGATCTAAAATTGCTGGTTAAAACAGGTAATTTGTAGAGATTTAGTCACTCATAAAATAATACTTTATGAAGATCTTAGGATTTTGTGTGGTTGCCATTAAAGTTGATTTTTGTATTTAAGATAATTTATTCACCCTGGAAAATTCTTGAGTTTACAAAACTTTTTGGGCAGAGAACACATTCATTGGAAATTATTTGGAATTCTAAAGCCAGAATATTATTCTTGATTCATAAAATTCAAGGATCTGTTGATAGAACAACACAAAGCAGATTATAGAAGACATCATCACCTTCCATATTGGAACTTCACCAGGATTCGAACTTGGATTTGTTTAGAACCTTTTAGTGATAAGACTTATATTTTTAGACTCCAGAATTAATTTTTGGATTATATTCACAAACTAAAGCTTTTTACCCCTATTTTTACCTTATTTGTCTAGGGAAATAAATACTTTAATTAAAATTTATTGGCATCACGCTTTGTTACTTTTTTGTTAGAGTTTACATGTAACAAAATGCATCAGTATTTTTCATTGATGCATTGAAAACTGAGCAACAAATATTATCAACAAACCAAGAAATGAAATTATTCACATCTCTCAGGCAGAAGTACAATGTATAATCATAATCTGCCAAAAGATTTTTCAATCTTTAAATTTGCCAAATTCTTTTCCAACCATACAGATTCAGTGGACATAATCACCAGTAGGTTAAAATTGATTTGAGTAACTAAATTCACATGGTTTAGTTAACTGTTAATCCTTTATTGTCTTGCCTTTGATGTAATCTCTTACTGAAGCTGAGGAAATAATGTTGTGCACATCAGAAAAGAGGCAGACTTCTACTCATTATTGTTATTATACTTTTCCATTCCAGCCTGTTCTTATGATCTTGTCCCCCCACATACTGTTTTTGTAATATTTCAGATATGTATCTCAAATTTGTCACTTACATTTCCTACTACTATACTAATTGTTTGTGAATATACATATCAATGTGAAATGCAATGGGGAGACTAAATCAAAGATAGAAAACCTCTACATTTCTGCTTGGATTCCATGTTTCTGCACAAAACTCAAAGTTCAAGACTTGCTTTTCGAATTCAGTTCCCACTGTAAACCTGTTAAAACACCATGATATTAAAATTCAATAACTAAAAATTTTGAGTGCTCAGTGATCAAATTTGTGTCAGTATAAACGCATCTATGATGACAGCTTTTGTAAAAATTAAAACCATAACTGCTGCACCATGTTCTGGATCTACACAAATTTAAAATGTGTGCTTTCAATACTATACCAAAGAGTAACATACAGATTTCAGTTATGAGCCTTCCAAACTCAGGTTTGTAATTAAACAATGTCCCAGACTTTTTTCGGTTACAAGTACAACAAGCTCTCAATAGATTATTTTTACTATCTTGCTTTCATTATCAATCAGTCAAGGACAGTCAAACCATGTATACTCTTTTTTTTTTATCTTCACTGATTTTATAGTATGGTTCTTGTTCTTCTATATATGTAGTAATGTGAGTCCTTCAACAACTGTTAATGGTTGTATGCTTTTTTCAACCATGCTGACTGGACACACTGTAAGATAAAAATCAAATAACAAATACCATGGGATAAACAGAGACCAATAAAATCAAATCAAATAGTCAAGTTATCTCCCCTGCACGGATTCTGCCAGGATTTCAGGATTTAATCTATGTTTTGTGTGTGTGATTTCCAGTGAGGAAGTGGTGGTGGTAGGAATAGCTGTTGTTAAATATCTCCCTAACACTTAATATCTGTCATTCTTTCTTACTATTCCATTTTTTAAAGCTCTACTGAAATCAAAATACTCAAATGTCACATCTAGTTGAATAGTGATTATTATGGTGATGTTAATTTGTATGATCACATGGCTGTGGTGGGGAGTTGGATGGGATGGCAGAAAGACCATAGGCTTACTCCATATTTGACAGCTAATTACGATGTTGTCAAAAGAATTAAACTTTTTTTAATACTAGAACTCATAGCTTCAGTGATTTTTGTGCTAAAAAAGGAATTTCTTTTCTCAAGCAACTCAATTTGGTGCAGATTACATTGTTTTTTAATGATGCTGAAAATTCTTGATGTGTAAAAATTGCACAAGAAACAAACATTAGATCAGGAAATTAATATCACTTTAAAAAAACTGATTGGAATATGGAAAAATTATAGTATTATTTAAATGGAACATGTGGTAACAGTACGAGTGCTGGTTCTGTAGCTTTGCAAAATACATCTTGTACAACTATTCTGTTGTTCTTCCAATTAAAGATCTGCTTGTTCAGACATGGGTATCTTGATTAAATATAACTGGCATCCTATCCATCCAACACGTACATCAGACTCGCACTAGATATCAAATTTGGGCTAAAACATCACACTCTGGTATTTCCAGTGACATTTTCCCAATGTCCAACAGACTGATATACATGAATTTCATTTCCATCATAGCTATCACCAACCAGTATTTGCCAACTGAAAAAGTCATCTGATGACAAACTCTGTTGTGATTAAGCCATTTTTGTTTCCTGTGTGGGCCTTATTTGAAACATGCATTTGTGAAACTTCCATGATGAAAATAAGCTTAAAAAACTGCCATGAAATGCTTGTTCCAGGGCCCAATGAACCAATCAAATTTAGTTTAACAGTCATTCATGTTGAACCGAAGTATCCAGCTTTTTTAATGTTTACCTTCCTGGATGTTGCATCAAATGCTGCAATACTGGCAGCTTGAATTATGTCGCAAAATGCACTTTTACAATTAAAAGTTGAATAAAAATTGCATAAAGCAAGTTTTGTTAATATGATGTTAACATAATTTGCAGAATGCGTATCATTGTTATTTAAAGTACGCAAATTTATATAAATTAGGTGCACTCACATGTACTGTCATAATTTTCTGCCCAATGTTTTTTTTTTTTTTTCACGTTAGACTGCTAGGAAGGGGTTAGATGTAATTTTATATATATATATATATATATATATATATATATATATATATATATATATATATGCATATTTTTTTTAAAAAACCCACCAACGATTTCTCATTTTGTTAACACAACTCAAAACAAGTAATTTTGCTAATCAGCCTTCCACTGTCAGAATCAAAATAGTTTGATACACAACCTCCAACAGAAGTTTTTTGAAGTGCTGTCCTTTAGGGGGTATATGTTTTACTAGAACAACCCTACAAATTTCAGCAGTATCTTGTCAACACAACGTTTCTCCTGCACACAGATGATTCTTTCAGTGCATGAATATATTTTTAGCTTTAAAATTAACTTTGGAAGCAAAACATCTGAAGTGGAAACTGCAAGGACTTAAGTCAGATTTTTTAAAAATCTTAGTTGTGCTAATTCTCAAACTTTTGTTCTCTAGTGACACTGGTTCTTTTATGTCCTTACACAAAGCATTGTATTGTGTCAGATTAAAATAATTGTTCCTTTGTTTAAATTTATTTTCAAAATTCTTGAAAAGGAAATGACTTTGTATATACCCCCAAAAAAGAAAGAAATTGGCACACTTAAAAGAATTCAGTCTGCTTTAAAGGTTGGCTTGCTTGGTAATAAAGTGACAATTATATTGATATTCTTTTTAAAAAATTGGCTTAAAAGTATCTAAAGTCAGTTTCTGAGGTCGGCTTGCTTTGTAATAAACATATCCTTTGTCTTTAAGTTCAAACAATGATTTCACTGCCCACTGCCAGTTGTGTTCACCACCTAGGCATCAGTTTGTAGGCATCTGACATTATAATTAATACAAATGGGCATTGATGTTTACAGGTGAATGGAATACACAACAATAATTGTAATAATACTTTTTGTAACCCATGCTCACAAAAAGATTGTCATTTGCACTCAAGTGAATTTATTTTCTAATAATACACTTTTATTTGCAAGATACTATCATATAGTTGACCTGGATATTATTCAGTCTTGGTTATTTTGCACCTAACACCATGTCATGCATGAATAGCAGATGTCATCAAACAATTGGTTGATTATTTCCCCCATGTTTCTGATTTCATTGGATCCAGTTTTCAGTCTAATAATATATTCAAACTTTTATGTGCAACCAAACACGATTTGTTTCTCACGTCAATGAACAAAGTGTTGTGTGTTATTGGAGAAAAGCAACACGATACAGTATGGGTGCCTGCTCTACATATGTGGAATTTTAGATATATTTTATTCTTTAATGCTCATGAGAAAAAAAGATAAATAAATTATAACAATATAAAATTAGTTTAATTCCATTTATTATGAACTAAGTGTTTGTTACTCTGTTTTATTGCAAAATGCAATGGGGGGTTGTAAATTTATATTTTAGCAAAACCAGGAAAATTGCTGCCCACAACAGTAAATAAACTCACTGTATTCTGCTTTCAGTATAAATTATTCTCATCTCCAACATTACCTTCAAGGAAGTTGTATCTGCCATGTGACTTTATTCTGTATTTGCCAGGTGGCCACAAGACAAGCCTATGCAACTGCCCTTGTCAAGCTAGGAAAGAACAATAAGCATGTGGTAGCTATGGATGGTGACACCAAGAACTCTACATTTGCCCAGAAGTTCCAGGTAAGGAGCAAAACACCTTTATGTTTTTCACTTAGGCTTATCTCATAACAGTGATAAGAAGTTGTCTAAATAAGCACGACTGAATAATGTTAGAATAGATTTGGAAATTTAAAGGCTATGATTAAATATACTGGAAATTTGTATGTCTCCACTTGTTGTAGCAGGGTCATCTTGTTTGACCAACCCCATCTATCCCAGAGAAGATTATTGTTAGCAATACTGCACAAAAAGAACATGTAGAAAATGAAATTCAGCTATAGTATATTTGTGTGCACATGCAGCTCACCTGATTAGATTTTCAGGCCATCACAAGAAATTTTTAAAAACAAAATTGTACATAAATTTTAACATTTTGGACTTTTGAAAACCTTGCTAGTCTTTATTTCATAAAATAATTAAGTTCAGAAACCACTGGAACAAAAATTGCATAATGCAAGTTGGTTTGTAATTTAAAAAAACTTGCATTGTAATAAGTCCACAAGAGAATTATACCACTCGAGGCAGAAAAATGAAATTGATGGTAATATTGTTTTATGCACATTGTTTAAAACTTGTTGGATTTGAACTTTTTTGGACAAAATCTTCTGAACACAATTCAGTCAGAACCATTTGAAATAAATGATTGAAATTTAATAGGTTGATTTGAATTCACATAAAGGTGACCTAAATAGATTTTCAGAACATTAGAGCAATTAATCCTTTTCTTACAAAAACTGTTTGGGAACTTTTGGACATTTACTTATTTTGATATAAATCATGTTAATGCAGTTAGGCCAAAAACAATTCGGATAAATAGAATTTAGTAAGCATAATTTGTTTATTTCTATATAGATGATCTGTTTAGAGTTTCGGGCAATTTCAATAGTTTTTCATTTTATCACACGTTCTAAAATGTTTTAAATTATCTTTTGTTAGTATACATACAATTTTCTTGCATAATGGAGTTGAAAAACCATTTGAGGACAGCAATGGAAAAATGAAATTTCATGTCAGCCATTTTTATCTGATAATTTTTTTAATTTTTGGGGGACTTTGACTTTACAGTCTGAATTTCTCTAGTATACTTACTTTGCAAAGTCAAATCATGATAAAATGTTAACTTAAAATGCCACAAAATAATTAAATATTTCTTCTTTTGAATTCTTGTCCTCAGGACATAAACAATAGAATTTACCAACTTACTTCCACCTCTTGTTTCTGGATTCCTGAGTCTTGTTACACATAACCAGTATTAATGGTGGAGGAAAAAACCAGGAAATCCCCAGAAAGAACCACGACCCACAAGAAGCTACTGGCAAACTTTCTTACAATCCACATTTGCCGAATCTTAGACTCGAACCCACGAAGATAGAGGTAAGATGGCAGTGATCCATAACAAAGAGCGCTTCTGACCACTAAGCCACTCCCCTTACAAACCCTGATTTGGTCATCCATGCAAAGATGCCAGCAGAAAATGGTAAAAGGTCCTTAAACATTACAATGACTGAAAAACTAAATTAATACCATTGTATATATTGAGCCAAAATCTTGTCATTACCATTAGAGATAGGGAAAGGAAAAAAATACATGGAAATCCTGTGTCGTTAGGCTAAAATCTCATTCGTGTTAAATTATTTTTGAATAAGGTAAGATCTCTACCAAGCATTTAAAGAAACCAGAAGTCTCCAATACATTGGCACAAACATAGTTGAAAAACTGCTCACAAGAGATTTATTATGAAAACTTTGCAGTTTCAGAAAGGTTCTTCTAATGCTGAAGATACTTGACCTTTCATATTGAAGGTGTTACAAGACTCACTTGGTAGGGCCCATGGCACTTCAGAAGGAATAGGTGGTATCTGTGTTGGAAACACATAATGCAGCCTGAAATATACTGCTAAACCTTGTCAACAGAATTGCGGAAACTGGCAACTTCATTTAGATATGGCAGCTGTTACTAAGAAATGGAAAAATCTTTGCATTACTTCTTCACAAAATCCTCAACAAAACTGAAATATACAGAAAATTTCTAGGCATGAAGAGCTTTCAATTTTGTAAAAGATAATGCCAGTTTGCCATAAAAATATTAGAACTTGTTGATGACTTCCAAAAAGCTACAGAATTGGATGATATTTGACAGAAAGTACTTTGATAAGAGATTAAAAGTTTTGTATACCTGATGTCAATCTGCCATCAAAAAGTAAAATGATTAAATTCATTAAATTATTTGAACAATTTCATCATAATGAAATTTGTCAAACTGACAGATGATCCTGGCATTGAATAACGATGCTGATATGCCATCAGATGAAGATTTTAGAAAAGAAAAAAAGTTGTTTTTACAACATATGAAGTCAATTGGAAGATATTTCAGAAGCATCCTATTGGCTGAGAGACATCTTAGCCAGTTCCTCTTGCATTTGCTGTTCGACAGATGTCGGTCAGGTGTGAAATATCAGGACAACTTAAGACCTATTTTGTTTTTCTTTTGCACTTAAATGTTTGGTGAAAATGAACAAAGTGTCAGTATAATGTTGATCTTGGCAGTCTAGTAATTTTATTGCAGCCTGAGTGAAACAGAATATCATGTAATACTGAATTATTAGAAATACAATGAATGTTCGACTTTATGATAGAGGGCTCTTTGCTCAAGTTTAAAGAAGTTTGGGTTCACTGGTAAATATTCAAATACAATTGTGGGGCCATTTTCACTATTGTCACTTCTAGAACTTACTGGATATGTGATACATAAAAGAAAGGTTTAGGCCCTGAATTAAAATGAAAATATTCTGTTCACTATTTGCTTGTAATAGATTCACAGGAAATGCAACTATTTTATGAAGCAGTTTATTAAGTTGTGGCAGAGAAGATGTGATGGCTGTTCATGCCACACAATTTATAGACAACTGTCATCACTTTTTGTTTAATGTTTAAAAAAAGATTGTAGATGAATTAAATTTTTGAGTTATTTGTTTCTGTCTAGGAAGCCTTCCCTGACCGCTTCATTGAGTGCTACATTGCTGAACAGAACCTGGTAGGAGTTGGAATTGGTTGTGCTTGTAGGGACAGAACCATTCCTTTTATTAGCACCTTTGCTGCTTTTCTGACACGAGCCTTCGATCAAATCCGCATGGGGGCAATATCCCAAACCAATGCCAACTTTGTTGGTTCTCATTGTGGTGTCTCCATTGGTATTTAAAATTTACCTTTGTCTCTTTCTTTGCCCTCTTTTATGTTAATAACTCATAAAATACTCATTTAATAAAGATATGAACTTCAGTATGAAAGTTACATAATGGATGGTCATTGTTATTTATGTCATCTTGGAAGCTAATAAATAAATGATTGGTACATCTCACTCAGACTCTTCTGTTGGAAACAATAAAATCTGCTGAAGTAGGCACTCATTTTAAATATTGTAAATCAGCAAGTTTTTAGTTTGTAATTTGTGACACAAATACTTGTCACCAGTAATTGCACTATTGTATTATATTGCATGATATATTATGATAACATTCCATATATTGTTTTCAGTTTAACTTTCATGAAAACCTTGTACATTTAATGTTTTGTGATTTGATCAGGAGACAATTGAAAGCAACATAACTGTAGTGGTAGTAGAACCATGTTTACTTAGTGAGATTTATTTTAAATAAAAATATCTTGTTATTCAGCGTTAATGTACTAGTCAGAATATGAAAGCATTAAATATGTGTATCTTTAAGATAGAGTTGAAAGTGAAATCTGTTCCTGCAGAGTTAATTGCCCGATTTCAATATACAGGTGAGGATGGTCCATCACAGATGGCACTGGAGGATTTGGCCATGTTCCGCAGCATTCCAGGATCCACGGTGTTTTACCCAAGTGATGCAGTTGCCTGTGAACGTGCTGTGGAATTGGCTGCCAATACAAAGGGCATATGTTTTATCCGTACCAGCCGACCAAACATCCCCATGATCTATAGCAATGATGAAACATTTGCAGTGGGCAAGGCTAAGGTATGGGAAATCAGGAATGGTTTCCATGGAAACTACTATGCTACTTAAAGTGAAATGAAAACTATACATTTCTTTAAAGCAACTTTATACTTGCCTATGTTTCAATCAGATTCTTTAACTGGATTATTTTGTTGCTTTTTTATCTCTCCTTATTACTGATTATCTTTTTTAAAAGTACTAAAGGTGGGAAAATAAGACCTGACACAAGGTAGCTGTTTAAAAAGTGTATAGTGATGAGACAAGAAATTTTCTTCAGGAAATATGATTCATGACATAATTTTAGGTAAAAGTGTTATTAATAATTCAGAACTTTGCTCAGTAACATCTACTATTGTCCCACTAACATGGTTCATACACCCTTGAAAATCAGAGAAGTTGCCTTTAAAACTTGAGTTTGGCTAAAATCTTTAATTTTTCAAAATTGCAAAGACTCTTTGTAATTTTTAGAGGGAAGCAAATCATTGAACTGAACAAAATATATCACTTTTTTAGTATTAATTTTATCATTTACATATTTTCCAAAAATAAAAAGAAATGGGATAGTGTGAGAGTTGAAACTGAGAATAACCCTAGTCATTACTAGATGAAATATCATTTATTTCCTTTGTTCTGAGCACATCCATTGCATATGCAAAGAGAAGGTGTGTGACCAGACTGAGAATGAGCTTTTAATTAATGATATGTTTCTGACTTACCATTTGTTTAAGTGAAAATATATAATGAGGATAAACATGGAATGTTGAACAGACAGGTGACAAAATTATTGATGTTTCAAGCATTGGGCAAAACTGCATTAATATTGCACAAAGAAGTTAAAAGTGCAAAAGAAATTCAGTGCAAATATTTGCTATTTAAATATGGAGAAAATTAATTTCCTTTTAAAAACAATCTGGCAAACAATTGGAAGTCCTTGAAATGTCCCTGAAAATAAGCTTACCAAGATTTATAAACAAGGTTAATGAAATGGGGACAATGAAAAGGTACGCTTTTATAAGTGTGTATATCATTTAGAATCCACATTTATTATTGGAACTGAACCAACCATATTTGCAGTGGAGCTTCTTCACAATAGCAATTTGTGGGAAAACTTTAGGTACCACATTTATTAACATAGATCAGATGGATCAGCTACAGGGGCAAGACTCCTTTCTTGCCTTGGCGGCTTGTTATAATGAATATTACAAGTGGATGCTGATGTTTTACTTTTCATTGTGATAAGTTTAATCCCATGATGTAAAATTTTTTGCATATATTAAATTCCTACATTTAGATATTGGAAATGAAATGTGTGCAGATTTACATTGTTACATGCACAGTCCTGAATCAGTGATATACAAGTGAATCAAACAAATTCCATTTCTATATGGTACACAGAATGAAAATAAAGACACAGACTTCATATGTATTTGCTCATATGTTTAGCCAGATTGCAAGTAACAAATATCCTGATCAGTCATAGCATAATACACATGCAGATTCGGGTCTATGTTTGTTTGTTCTACTGATTACTTCTAACAAACTACACAGATCTGATATTCCAGTACATTATGCAATGACTGATCTGGGTTTGTGCAATTTGCAGTTGGACATGTCTTATGAGCAAGAATCAATGGTATACAGCATTTCAGCTTACATGTTTCTCTTAATAACAAGGTAATGGTTTTTTTTCTCCCCATTATTTCCGATAGAGTTGGTTTACATGCATGATATCCTAAGGTAATAGGTCTATTCCATTCCATGCTTCTGATTTAGGTTGTGAAACAGAGCTCAGCTGATCAGGTCACAGTTATTGGATGCTGTGTGACTCTTGTAGAAGCCTTGACTGCTGCTAAAGAACTTGAGGAAGAAGGCATCAGCCTTAGAATAATTGATCCCTTCACTATAAAACCACTGGATGCAGAGACCATTATTAGTAATGCACGTAGGACTGGAGGGCGTATCATCACTGTGGAAGATCACTATGCATGGGGTAGGTGTTCAGGGATGTCATTTTAAGTCTGACATGTCATGGATTCACACCTCTTTCGTCTTTGGATAGAGTCAGGTGTATTAAAAATTAACAGCTTCACACTGTAACATGCAAATAAGTAATCTTTCAGATGAATGAGTGCCATTGTAAGTAAATATTACATGTAGATGTGCCTCATGTTTCAATGCTTCAGTTTTTGATGGAATTAGTGCCTTTTTTCTTCAATATTGGTTATTGTAAGTAGCATATCTTGTGAACTATTCAACACATTCTGATGCATCTTCTAGACCTAGATGTGCCTTGTACTAGTTTTGGCTCAAGATCTCCATTTTTAACAGAGTTACATGTTGTTCAGAGTTATGGTCCTTTAGAATTAACTGGACAGCGCCAAGACCATTGCACATAATTGGATGCAAGTTGGTAGGTGAATTGCTTATGGCATGTATACCTTTTAAAGGTTTTATCTTTTCAAGTCCAGTTTTGATGGAAGTGTTGCGGTTTTCCCATCAATATAACACAACAGATCGCAATATAAAAGGATCCAGTTTGTATGTAAAAGGAATTAAATAATAACTTCTAAAAAAAATTGCCTAACAGAATTACACCAAATATAAAAGGAAACACTCACATTAAATACTTTCAAACTTGTGCAATTAATGAAGTCACCATTATTTAAAACCAATGAACATATTTTGACAACTTATCAAAAACTTCAGACCAGAATTTACCCAGATTTGATAGCATCCTTTCTGAATGGCTTTTATGTTCATACAACTGATGCTGATCTGTCTTCAGACATTGCATCCATTACTAAAAAAAGAAAAATATTTAATTTTGAAAAAAAAACAATTAAAAAAAACAAAAAAAGCATCAAAAGCTGCAGATTAGATTTAAACCAAATTTGACTAAAACATTCTGGCTATAAATTCATACACTAGATTCCAGTTCACCATCAAATAGCACCACTATTACTAAAAGTAGAAAACCTTGCAATATCTCTTAAAACAACACTCAAAACAATTAGACCAAATTTGACAAAGCACCATGGCCTGTGGGAGATTTCAAATTTTGTACAAGTGATGTAATGCCAGTATATCATCAGATATAGCCACCATTACAAACAAGTGAGAAACATGAACAACTGTGTCTCACAAAAGCCACTTGACAAATTTATCAACTTTGAAAGAAAGTGCCCAAAGGTTTTTCACTGTTGGACAAATGTTGATCTGCCATCAAATATGGATGAACATATAACAAGAGAAACCATTATATAGTTGTTTTCTTAACATATTCAATTAACAGCATTGAAAAAAACTAGATAAAGACAAATTCAATGATTTGACCATGGGTTAAAGATTACAAAAGATCACATTAAAGTTTAGTTAAAGTTATTCCTTAACCGTTTCATGGGTTCTGTTCATGCACAGGATTTTTTTAGCACAATGAAAGTCATCTCGGTATTCATTGTCTCAAAGACCAAAATTTTACAAGAAAAGATAAAGGTTTGAACAAGATCAGGCAAACATCATCATAAGCCAAAATCATGCCATCAGACTTGTCCTCAAAGTAATAAAACTTGTCAAATTCAAAACTCTACAAAGTTTAAGAGTTGTGACTATTAGGTAGTAAAGATTTGGGCAGATGTTTTTTTTTATCATAGGGCCATGCCAAAATTTGCTTTGTCCAGTACTACAAGAATTAAATTTTTTTATGCTTGTACTGATCATCGGGTGATGTGGGTCTGGATGAATTGCCATTATTGCCTTAAAAATTTAAAAAAATTAAAAGAGATTTGTTAACTTTGACCTCGAGACCTACCTGAACATTGCCAATAAAAGTGGCATAGGCCTTTTTATGTTTCTGGCTATAAGTGTGATTTTGTTGTATTCACTAAATTTTGCCAGATATAAATATTAATTAATCAAAAATGTATGTGCACAAAAATTCTGCATTTATAAGATAAGAATTCTTTATTTCAGACTGCATAGTCCATACATCTAAATTAAAATACTGATATAGAGTAAAACATTGTAAACATAAAAGAACATACATACATATACACACATACATACACATATACATATACATACATATACACATATATACATACACATACATATATACATGCATATACACATACATACATACATATATACATACACTCACACACACACACACACATATATATATATATACACATACATACACATATACATACACATACATACACATATACATACATATACACATACACACATATACACATACATACATATATGTAGGATAAAGGATAAATCATATCTTCTCTTGACATCATTGACAAGGTTAATTTTTTCTTTAGAAAATATCTTTTAAATATTGGTAAGAATTAACAGGATTAGTTTAAAAATTGCTAAATAATTAATGTATTAGTATACAGTAGTCCCCCTCTTATACGGTCACCCCTTCTAGTCACCCCTTCTATACCGGGAAAGTGGCCTTATAAGGCGGGTGGCCTTTCCAGAAGGGGACTAAATTTTTTGTGAGAAGTATATGTACGTAGTAAGAAAGCTTCATTTTGCAAAGCATTTAATATCTTCGTTTAAAAGCAACATTAACTAATGAACGGTTCTTGTGCTATAATATTTGACTTATTTCAAATGAATATGCATTAATAGTTCTTATTCTTGGCGTAAGCGTGATATGCGAGCGGGTGTTGTCATGCACATTGCAGAACCATTAAAAAACATCATTTGAATCTTGGTACATACGCAATTCTCTTTCCATTTGCTCCATTTTCCCACTGCTGCTAAATAACTTATCGGTTACAATGTTATTTATTCGAGTCTTTTCAACATAAAATTGTTTTATTCAAGTCTTTTCTACCTAAATTTGTTTGGACAGTCCCCCTCCCCCACCTCACCCGATATCATAGACTATAATAACCTACGTTTTCTGAAATAATCATCTTCGTTTACATGACATGTTAATGTTTGGTAATGAGTTATTCGATGTTGCTAACTGTATGTGATATAATTATGCAGACGACACATTTGTTGAGTGGACGAAATGCTTTCTTCGTAAAGAAGCAAGAAGTTGTGTTGTCACGTGATTTTTTGGTCTTTGTCTAGTACCCTGTTTCTATTTTTAGCCAATGCTGACCGTGTGATCTTGACATTACGTCCAGTTATAATCATCAAGGCTGCAAGTACCAGACTGATAAAACAATTTTTTTTCTCCATTTGAACAAGATGCTGTATATTTTTAAAGGCAGCGATTGTCATGTGATTCATTAGTTGTAGTCTGGTACCCTATTGTTTTTATATTTTATTTTTTTTTCACTCTAAGTGCGAAAAACGGCTTGAATATGGACGCAGATTTGATCTGAACAATAGCACTTTGCGGCCGTTAGGATTTATAAACTTTACAATTGTTGCATAATAGCCATTAATTATGTAAGTTAACAAGCTCAGCATCTTGCAAAGGAAAGCCATAAAGGCTATCAAACCATTTTCTGGGCAGACTTTTGTATGGTACATCAATTTTGCCACTTACCACTATTAATAAGTGTAATCTTAACAATTATCAGTGGATAAACCGGACATCTTATGATAACACAAAGTAAAAATGTACGGATTACCTTTATGTAGGGATTAAAATTAGACTCTTTCTTAGCTTTATGGAATAAATGTGGCTTCTCGTGAGGTGTAAAGGATATAATATTAACCTTAGTGGTACATGTAGAACACTTTTCTGAAGAACGAAAACCTGACCTCGGGGAAACAGAAATCGGATTACTTAACACAATTAGAAAAAAATTGTTCTAGATACATATTACAAAATAAAATGCGGCCGCTTGTGAGGGGTAAATTTTATGTTTTTGCAAAAATACGCTGGTCGCATTAGCCAGGTGGCTTTTCGTGAAGGGTAATTTTGAACACAAATTTGTCGGTGCCTTCTGATTCTGGCCGTAAGGAGCAGGTGGCCGCTGGTGAGGGGGGCGTTCAACAGGGGGACTACTGTATATAAAAGTACTGTTAATTTTATGGTTTTTTTTTTTGTTTAAGTAGTTATTATGAGTAGACCTACAATCTAAGATAATCACATTTCACAAATCAAATCTAAAGGATGATTAAGGATATAACATGTCATTTGACATAGTTACATTTTCTCACAATAAATCTGTGAGAGCATGTGACAGTTTTTCTTTAACTTTACTGGTCATAGACCAGGAAGTTATGAGATGGTCTGTCATCAATTGTTCATAGATCTGTTAACACAAGTTTGTTGACACTACTTTTCCTAAACTCCCATTGCCATGAAGTATTACGCTCATCGTAAGTTCTGGTAGTTCCTAAATTGTACTACTTGTGCATTCAAATTGGCCACCACAGCAGCCAATTGGAATATCTTACAGGTGCAGGTCCTTCTGAATGGATGATTATGTCGACATATGGTTTTTACATAAAAAAAAACTTGTGATGTCTTGTTACTTATAATTGTTAATGGTGTCAGTCTGAAGTCAAGTATGGCATTCAGTTTTCACTACTCTAAAAGTGACATGTGTTTTTCACTATTAGACTTCTTATACCACATTTTAAAAATTGTATTATCGCTACTCCTCATATTTGCATGGGAATTTCACCAAGATACTTTTAATGGGGTCTAGTTGGTCTTGAATAAAACTTTGCAGATCTAATTTTCAATATGGCTGCCACAACAACAATCTCAAAAATCTTATTACTACTCATGCTAGATAACAAGTCATTTTAACATTGGATTTTGACACTTGTTATGAGGTCTAATTGGTACCAAATAAAAAAGGGCCCTGGATTCTCCATTCAGAATAGATGGTCACAACACAGGTTTATTCTTTTAATGGTGTTTAGCTTGTCCTAAATGAAAACAGTTATGATCTAAATCCAATATGGCTTTTACAACTAATGTGAAAATCTTAACTACTCAAAAGTATCAAAAATGGTTTCAGCATACTGCAATTTAAAGGATGGAGTGATCTTGTATTGAATTCCTGAGAAATCTTTACAGGCAGTAAAGTATGTCACATTGAGAGACTTGTTTAATGATTGAAAGCATCATGGATTATAAAATATTTACAGATAAAACTTGCTCATTCTTGACATATTGCTTGTCATTTACAAAAACTGTCAGCAAATCACATATCAGATAATTTGCGACTCACACTTACAGTGCTACTAGTATACACATAGTGATCTCAACAGCCCTCATTTTTACTGCTTTTCTTAAAAAAAATAAAATTGTGTGACTTACCATTTTTCCCTACTTTTTCCAATATGTCTGCTATTAATTTGATGCTGGAAATTTATACATGCACAACATAAACAGCTGTTAACAAGGTGAATTTGGATTTGGTCTCAGATTTGATATTGGGAAAAGATAGAGACAGTCTTGACTAAACAGATTGCTAGGATATAAGAGCCTGGTTTTCTTAAAGTTTATTAGGGAAATCAAAGATCATTCTTTGCAGTATACATTTTCTTGTTTTCTTTTTATATCTATCCCTGTTTCCCCATATATAAAAAAAGTATCTGTACTTGATCCCTACTCTTTCATAAAAGGTTGTACTCAACATGGATCTCAGCAATCAGGTCAAGTTTAAAGACCTGATAATACCAACTTGGAAATAATTGGAAGTGATAGATATCACAAATACAATGTCCTCTTAGAGAAAATGAAGAACCTACTGTGTCAGAAAAATTTAAACCATTTTCACTGAGTGTATATTTCACCTTGGTCCAGATTTTACCTTTGGCCCAAACATACTATGCATTTCAGATTGCATTGGTTTTAAAATAATGGTAGGTAGGTATATTATAAAAAAAAACTAAACCTTATACTTCACTCCCTCAATAACTTTCGCCTGGATACCTGCTTATAACTCGGTGTCCTGCATGGCTCCCAAATTTTCTCCAAAGAAAATATATTTTAAAATGTGTTGCACATAAAAAAGTTGAGATAAGAAATGGTAAATTGGTAAATTTAACCTTGATACATAGCTCATTTTTATCATCGAAAATGGTGATTATTGCCCGAAAAGATAGAATCCATATTGTGGCATTTGCAAGTTCTAATAAGATATCACATATTATGTTAGTTTTTTTTTTTTAAATAGAGAAATATTGGTTATTACACTGTAAATAAACAGGGATAAACAAACAATTCTTGTAAATGCTAACATGTGGCAACAGAGAATGAAATAAACACCAATTAAATACCTTGCTAGGTGAAAATCACATTATAATCCTTTAATTTTGTCTCAACACTATAATCCCAATATACATATTCTCTTATATGAAAACATGAAATGAGTCAGTCGACTGTCACATCAAAACCTGTGAGAACTTAATTACATGCCGGCTTTGTTTCGATCAACAGCTGGAGTAAGTGTTTTTGTAATAAAAGTGTTTTGTTGCAATTAAAAGAGACCCAAGTTGTTTTATTACTTTGAATATGTCTTTTGTATCAAATCAAACAAGGTAAGTACAATAAAATATAGTTCAAGACCATTAAATTCATGTTGGTAATAGTTAACCCTTGTGAATTTATTTTTTTCTTCCAAATTATTTCTACCACAATAAAAATCTGCACATCGTTCATTCAACATTTTTTTTTCGAAATATGTCAGTCTTAAGTATTTAAAAAATGTCTACTTTGGATCAAACAATAAAACTAGAATGTATACCATTCACAACAAAAATTAGTGACGTAGTACACAAAATGTTGTACATGTGCTAAGCAAACATAAACCATGTGGAATAATGTTTTGTTGATCTCTTCAATTTATTAAGTTATCCTGAAATTAATGTTGCTCTGTGAGGAAAAAACTAAACAAATACACCGATATGAAGAGATATTTATTCACTGTTGATCTTAGCATGATTATTAATTGAATATTCAACACTGTAATCCACCCCCACCCCTCTTTTGCCTCTACGTCGATCCCTTTGTTAGTTTTGTTGTTTGTTATAGGTTCCTTAATAACTCACGCCCTTGCTTATATCATAGTCGATGTTTTTGGACCCCAATGTCCGCAAGTTATCGAGGGAGTGTTGTATATATTATAATGATCAGTATATGTAATGTACTTAGGACTTCGAATAATCCAGTTTCATGAGATGCAGAAATCAATTTTGTTTTTTAACATTATATGTATTATGACAGTATATATAATGTACAAAGCACTTAAGGTACTGGACTGAACCAGCTGAATTAGTCAATTACATGCACAAATGATTTTCATGAAAAAAAAATTAAAAATTTTTTAAAATTTTTTTTTCGACTCGTGGGGTTGAGTCCTAGGGGTCAGAGATGGTCAGTTGAACAGAAGCATGGGGAACAGGCACTATAACATGTAGGTTTATTTTATCACAGTTGAATAATGCTAGAACTCTTGAGGTTTTTAGTTCACTAACTCTCACATTACTCAAGACTAGCCTCAAATTAAATTCATTGCTTGTTTGTTTTACACCTAAAACAAGGTTGTGTATGCTGCAGAGTGGTCCATTACACATCAACCACTGCGGTGGCCTAGTGGTTAAAGTGTTTGCCTCGGATGCGAGAGGTCATGGGTTTGATCTCGGTTGAGTCATATCAAAGACTTACCAAATGGTTCTAACAGATGCCTCGTTTTGCTATCAGCATTAAGAGGTTAGTGTTAGGATTGGTCGACCTGGTGTCAGGATTATGTGACTGGGTTGGGGACATCATGCTACATGTCTGCATCACTATAAACTGCCACACTGCAGACATCGTAGTGATATGACTGACAAATTGTTCAAGCTACTTAATTTACCAACCTAAAAACAATAAAAACTTGATAGTCAAATTTTATTAACCCTTTCATCACTGTGGACCGCAAAACCAGTCAGGGGCAAGTAAGTCCATAAACACTATGGACAGACTTTTTGGTCTTGGGCAGTGTTCTTCTTTAACATTATAGTACCCGACTAAATAACTTTCGGGGTACCTCTAATAACTTTCATCTTGTAATGTAGATGTTATATTTGGATAATCTCATGAGTTTAGCTTGTATACAACTAGAAATATCGAACAAAGTAGGAACTTTTAACGTTTTTTCCAAATGTTAAAATTTGTATCCAAAATGGCAGTGTTTGAAGAAATTTCAGAGGAGTTATCGAAGGATTTAAATAATTTTGACCTGGTAAATTTGGATGAAAATGAAAGAAGACATATGGAGAGACAATGGAATGCACTTGTGGGTGACAGTGATGACAATGAAGAGGACTTTGAAGGTTTTGAACCAGAGGAATTGTACACTCCACGTGATTTTGTTTGGACGAAGCCAGAAAACCAGAGATTTGTTTCAGTTTTCTGACAGAGTTGGGAAGCCAGAAAACCAGAGATTTGTTTCAGTTTTCTGACAGAGTTGGGCACACCTGAGTGTTAGATGGCTCCAGGAAATTTTTCGGAATATTTTCAAATATTCTATTCAGATGAAGTTTTTGGAAAAATTGTCCGTTTAACAAACTTCAGTGCAACGATCAAACATGGCAGAGGCGATATAGGCGTGTGGACAGATCCTACCTTGGAGATCATTTTGGTTTATTTTGAAGAATCTTATATATTATGGACACCATGAAAGAAAGACATGTGCTATGTGATTCTTCACTAGTACATCTAGGGTCAGTTGAACAAATTTTGAGAACTTTCTAAGTTTTCTAAGAGGTAATAAAATAATTGTATTTTACCTGTTGTGTTACCTGTTTGTACCTGCATTTTAACAGTTGTAATAGATATGCACATTTAATTGAATTAGTCATAAAATTGGATTTTTAACCTTGATTTTGACACCTAATCCAGCCAGATCTCTTCAACGTTGACAAAGTTATGTTGTTTCAAAGTCCACAAGTCATTTTGTTTTACAACTCCAAAGTTACTTAGTGTTGAGGACTCTATGCCTACAAAGTTACTAGGTGATGAAAGGGTTAAACAACACAAACACACACACACACACACACACCTTATAATGCTTACTGAGGAGTTTTCCACCTAAAAACATTTTATCAAACATTCCATTCACATAACCATTATGCTTTTGGCGTAATCATTATGTTTTTTTACCACTAAATTATGCCTTTTGCATAAACGTATCTGGATTATGATTTTTCAGTATATCCCGCTGCAAAGAAATTAATTTGTTTTCTCATTTTATTAACATTCCAATAATCCTGCAGACCACATTCTAGAAAAGATAGCTTCTACCTAACTGAGATATGAGTACGCTTGTCCTTAGACTAGCAGGCACTTTCCTAAAAGTGTTCTATTTATAGCAACTGACCTATTTCCAAGAACATGCTGGAATCAACTTGACCTAGGTTTCTATTTATAGCAGATGTATGGCTTGGCTAGGAGTGAACAGACTGGCTTGCTAATTTGTAATATTTGCTCACAGATTGTTTGTTGCATTTCAGACCTGGTACAGAACCAGTCTGTGGTATAAAGTTATCCGATTTATTCTAGTTGATGCGTGTATTAGGATCAAACATGTTTTTCAAATAATTTCACAGATGGATTAGAAAAAGACAAAAAATAAATTCAGGGATGAATACATGAATTACATAATGCAGCATTCCATTCTAAGGCAGCTTCACACCCATTGCAGACTGTGTGGTAAGGTTTTTAATATTGGTCTTGATAGTAAAACAAAGGAACCTTGAATTATCTGGTTTTACTAACTCTAAAACTAAGGTAATTTCTTTTTTTTTTTTTACAGCAGATATAAATTTTATAAATGCAGAGGAGTTCTTAATAGAACAACAACTACCTCTAGCTGTAGAAGACTATGTTGGTCATTTGTTCAAACAGATGTTTCCCAATTCTAAAATTGCTAGAAGCAAATCATCTAATATTGTTAGGTATTTAGAAGATGCTGAATCACTTAAAATTGCAGGGGCCATGAAAATTGGGCCGTCCGCTGTTGCCACAGAGAGGAGTAGTGATTATGATGGGAAAAAGTTTTACTCAGTCTGTTTAAGAGCCTCTGACAATGAAAAGAGCAAAGTCAGAGTGCTTTTTTTTTCATTACCAGAATTAACAGTAGAATCCACTGGAGAAAATATTTTTGATCAACATAAGTTGGCAGAACTGTATAGGGGTTTTAGCTGATAAAGCGTCGGTGATGACTGGAATTCATAAAGGAGTTGCATTCTATATTTTTAAAAATGTTTCCATCAATGTACATGTCAGGTTGTCCCTGTCATTAGATGCACCTTGCTGTAGGAAAGGCTGCTGATAAATTAGGAGACCTTCAAAAGTATCAAGCTGGCAATCTACCTGACAGTGTACTTCCTGTGGACGAAGTTGATCTGCAATGACACCTTATTTTCCAGTTAAAAGACCCAATAACTATAAGATATAAATTTTCTCTTCATTGTCAGGTTATGAAAGGAATATTGGTTCTTTACCATTTTAATGTTAACTGAGAGATTCTTCAGTATTGCTAACAAAAATAAAACTGAACTCAGATTCAGGTTCATTAACCCAGCACTTAGTGCCCTACTGGTGTGCAAAATATCCATAATCTCAGCTGGTACCAAGTGTTTTAAAATGCAGTATGAGAGCCTTGCTTTTTAAAGCTCTAAGTGCTACATATGAAAACTTGAAGCATTTATTTATGTTAAAAGACTAAAGGGGTAAATCATTTTGGACATATGCTCATTGAATTTTATCATGTTATATGTGGATTACTCTTTTTCTGCTCAGATTACTCTTTTTGTTCACTTGGGTTAAACTTTTTACCTCGCCAGGGGTTGGCATGTATGCATTCAGAATACATGTTCACGTGAAACTTGTCTGCTTAAACAAAGAGACATGGCAAAGAACTCAGAGGGAATTAAAAAAAGAGGGGATGCAAAAACAAATCCTATAAATCCAGTTGTAGATAGAGTTGATTGAAGACTTATTGATTACAAAGGTGAGACTGCCAACAACTATTCCTTTTGTGACCACTCATATGCCTCAAAACAAAGTAACTTATCCAGACATTGGCACAATGCCTACTTTTCTCTTTTCTTTTCTCAGTTTAAAGTATTGTTTTTAGCTTATAGAATGGTCTTTTATTCGATGTAAGTGATCAATTGTCCATTGCTTGTCTACCTGTTAGCACAAACTACTAAATTACTAGAATTTCTCTGCATTTTAGACATCCATCCCAAGTTCTGATTGGTCCTAAGCAAAATGGTGCTCAGACATTAGTATGGACATCATGGCAGTCATCTTAAAATTCTTGTTATTGCTGCTCTTCCGAGTGGAGAGTCATATTAGCATGGATTTTTCCTTTCAAGACTTATTATGGTCTGCAGTTTAGATGGTGGCCATCTTATGTCCATTTCAGTTCATCATTATTGTTGTTGTGGGGCGTAACTCCATTTTTCAGCACATGATAGGCTATACATGGTGGCCAGTATTAATGGTGGAGGAAAAAAACCGGGAAATCACCGGAAAGAACCACCAAACCACGAGAAGCTACTGGCAAGCTTTTTCATATATACACTCGCCGAATCCTAGACTCGAACCCATGCAGATAGAGGTGAGATGGCAGTGATCTGTGATGGACAGTGCTTTAGACGACTTGGCCACTCAATCAGACACTTAAAAAAAGCATTGTGTACATAATACAATTAAACTACTGTAAATTAGCTTACTTGCTCACAGATGTGATCCAGTATAAGAAAGGAACCAAATGAACTGAGTACTTGGTGAAATAAAAAGTTTTGTGTCACATATGTAGTTCATATGCATTGACTTAATATACACTATTTTCACATGATGGTTCTTGAAACCAGTCTGATTATTGTTGATGACCTTTGAGAGGATGGGCATTGTGAAATAAAAAGTTTTGTGTCACATATGTAGTTCATATGCATTGACTTAATATACACTATTTTCACATGATGGTTCTTGAAACCAGTCTGATTAATGTTGATGACCTTTGAGAGGATGGGCATTGTGAAAATAATAGTAATTTCATAGAAAAGCAGTCGACCCCACCCCTTCAGTTGACCCCACCCCTTCCCATTTTCTTTATGTCCAGCAGCAATAGCATTATTTTCTTTTGGGGAGAGAGTTCCCTCACTGACTCGCATTTTCGCTTATAATGAAGTCTAAGTTTTAGGGCCCTTTCAAGGGAGAGGTGTAACTTGGTGTTTATAAGTATTTTTTTAAATGTATTTTCATCAAATCTGGTTCATGGTTATGCAAAAAGGAACACCAAAAATTTGTATGCTATGACCATGGATTCCTAATCATTCAGAATGCGAGTTTGTAAAATTTGAATGGCCTATAAATAAAATAATTTTTTAATTGATACAAATTGCTTTTACCCAAACTTGGCATATTGATATTATCAGAGATGAGTTCAATGATCTGATTTACAAGAATTAAGATTCAGATTTTAAATTGTTTGTAGTACACTTGCTAACCTGTTGGATCAGACATTAATAATTGAGTTAACCAAACATGGACCATTACATCAGACATTAATAATTGAGTTAAACCAAACATGAACCATTACATAATACATTAATAATTGAGTTAAACCAAACATGGACCATTTCATCAGACATTAATAATTGAGTTAAACCAAACATGGACCGTTATATGAGACATTAATAATTGAGTTAAACCAAACATGGTTTCGAATACTTACTCTTGTAGATTATTAGTTACTGATCATACCAATCAAAATTGTCCAGCCAGCCTGTTTTGTTTCAATATTTTGACTTGTGTGACATCCTTGTGTCTTGATGCAAAAGAAATACATGTACTGAAAGTATAAATGGGAGAAAATTACCTGTGACATGTTGTCTACAAAGAATGCTATGTTGATTCTCTTATTGTCATAGGTAATTGTAACAAGGAATCTAATTGGACATGTCTCTTTCAGCTGCAACCAATCAATTAATAGCAGAAATTTGTTTTGGCTACTTGAGATGGGTACACTAGGGTTTCTGAAGAACATCTTAAATGATTTTGTTGCTTGGCAGTTTAAAAGAAGAATAAAGAAAGCAAGAAATTTATTACCCAGTGGTTTCTACCAAATATTTTAGGTAAATTGTCCATTTTGAGGAATTTTATAATTTCTTTTTTTTTTTTTTTTGTCAATTAAGAGTTATTGTTGTACCTGACATATTTATAATCTTCCAAATTCAGGAGGTCTGGGTGATGCTGTTTGCAGTGCTGTCAGCGAATGCAGAGATATCGTAGTGAAGAAGCTGGCTGTCTTGGAGGTTCCTCGCAGTGGCAAACCAGCTGAACTGGTGAAGAAATATGGAATTAGTTCAGATTGCATCAAAAAGGCGGTTCATCAGATTCTTGACATGTAACTACATTCCTTTAAAAACAAGTTTTGTAGTTCAGTGCAAGTCTCAAGGTTTTATTCAGTCACATTGTAGCTGTCTGTGTAAAATATATTCTTGGAAATAATCTTGTCGTAGCTCATGATCTCTTTATTGGAGCATATAAATCAGATTTTTATATTTAAGTAGCTCAGTTCACACTTCATTGTGTAAGCAAAAAAATGAACCAAATGTTCAAGCTACATAGGGTACTGTTATTACTAATATTACACAATAGAGAAAAATGGTTTCCTTTGATCTTGTTATTTTCTTGTAATGCATTATCATGTCTTGTATTAAATTTCAGATATATATATATATATATATATATATATATATATATATATATATATATATATATATATATATATATATATAGTTTGATGATCTTGTTGAAATCAAAGTTTCAATGTTAATCATGTTAGAGCATAAAGTGTGTGCCTGTAAACTTGTAAAAATACTTATTGTAAAAAATATGGCTTCAAAGTTAGTGATAATTGTTTAACTGCAGTGGTTAATTGAATAGTTCAAATTGATGTAGAAGATTCTTTATTACCGCTGTCCATTTAATGTGAAATATATTTGCACTTTTAAGGTCTATTCTGTAACCAGACATTGTGGTGGGTGTGGGGTGGAAAAATTCCCACCCTAATTGAAAAATGGAAGATTTTCTTTTAATTAAAGTGGATGATTTAATGAAGTAAAAGTATGAGGCATGCAAATATTTTGCATGACTTTAATGCATTTGGTCACCCTTTGGATATTTTTTTTTTAAATTGTGTAAATGCTAAAATTGCTAATTCTGAAATAGACCTTGCACATGATTATGCATGCTAAATATGAACAGGATCCTAACTTGCATGTATGCTGTATATGTGGAAAAAAACACTACCACATAAATTATTATCTTCCTGCTCAAATGCAATTTTTCACAGAATTAAAAGCTTTTGGTGATTTTTTTTTAATATTTTGTTTAATTGATTGACTTGTATTGCAAGTGTTTTCATAAAAAAGTGATATTTAAGTACACCAGTAAATTAAATGAAATGAGGATAGTAGAGGCAGTTATGTGAACCAGTTAATGGAATGAAATATGGATGATTGAAGTTGTTATTATGTAAACCAGTCAGTTGAGTAAAGTATGGACATTTGAAGTTGTTATTACATGCATACTCTATAAAATATGCAACTTCATAGAATATGCTAAAAGCAAACCCCAAGAAAAGTTTGTTTGCATTTTACATCAGTTAATTGGTAGAAAGTGATCACTGGATCCAACATTATGCAAAGAAATTTTTGGGAGTTTTTCTGATATTGTATAATATTATTAATAGCTACTACTTTAAAATAAATCAAGTTTTTTGTGTGTCTTGTGTTTTGCAGTTTCTTTTTCTTTCTGAAATGGATACAGATGATGATGCCTGTTTATTACCAGTATGTTCTTCCTTATTAAAATGTCCATAGTATTTGCACATCCTCCCATTTGTTTGCACCATCACCCCCTAACAATTTTAAAAATGAAAAGCATCAGGTATCCTTAAAAAAAGAACAAGTATGCAAACAGATCTGACATGATTAATTTGGGTACAGCATGGATCAGTTTGGGATCGAGTGAGAAGCAGGTTGGTAAGTATAAGTATAGATGCTTTCAAAATTCAGTTAACATGAACTTACTTCATCAGGATATTGTCTTAAATGTTTATCAATATAGTATTTGCACACCCTCCCATTTTTTTTTAATCCTCACGACCTATTTTAAAAATGAAAAGCATCAAGGATATTTAAAACATGCACTAAACATAGCCATTTCATTTTTCAATTTATAACCTGATTGTTATAAACAGTCATCATGTTAGCATTTTGAAACTAACCAGAATTTCTTTTGTAACAGACTTGCCATATTTGATTAGGTGATTCTGTGTTTTCTTTAGCACATGTGATGTAGTTTGTTGTCTTTGATAATCTCAATATGTCTGTACATTTTGGAGTTAGATATCTTTGAACAAATGTATACATGAGTTTGTTCTGTATATTTCTTCAGTTCTATAAATATCAAAACCAGACATTGCATATGCCGAATGTGGATGTAGACAGAAATGGGACTGTTCTAGAAACCAGAAAAGGACTGAGCAGTCCGTATGCCTATTTACACTGAGAGTATCCATTTTCTTGAATGCCAAGAAGTTTACAATGTTAGTAGCCACCTGGTGACATTCAGGTTAGAGAGTACAAATTGATGAAAGAAATTGCTAAGTGTTATTTTATTCAGCTTAAATTTTGCTATCGATAATCAAGAAGCTGTCGGTCTGTAGAGGACATTAATTAAGAGTATCTTGTATAGTTCCTTCTGAAAAAAAAATCAATTGAAAGTCAGTATGTCTACAGATGTTTTCTTTAAAACATCATTCAACATTTACGTCCAAGATTTGATAGAACCAGATTGGAGAAATTCTAATCTGTAGCAATGTAGAAATATAAAGCAGGATGAACAAGACCTAAGTAAACCAAAGAATTAATATTTACTTGAATAAGTGTTGTTTTCTGTAAGTGGCTCACTGACTTATTTTATATTTCAAGTTTGAATGTGCATGTTGTTGAATAGATTTGGCACTTTCAGAATGGTTTGGTGCCATTAAATAGGTAACTACTCTCAATTCTGGAATGTTTGTTTCTGAAAAAGAAGATAATAAAGGAACACTAAAAAAAATCACTAAATACAAATATATATGTGGTATCTCTGTAGCTTACATTAACCTTTAATATGTATGTTTGATATATGAATGTTGTTGTGGGGTTTGATGCCAGTTTTCAGCACATGAGAGGCTGTACATGGTGGCCAGTATTGATGGTGGAGGAAGAACCCGGGAAAACCCCAGAAACAACCATCAACCTACAAGAAGCTACTGGCAAGCTTTCTCACATACCCATGTTGGCCGAATCTGATATTTGAATCCACGCAGACAGGTGAGATGGCAATGATCCATAATGATGAATGCTCTAGACCACTAGGGACTTCTTATGTATGTATGTATGCATGCAATCATGCATGCATGTATGCATGCATGCATGTATGTGTGTATGTATGTATGTGGTGTATGTATGTATTTATATATGCATTTATGTGTGTATGTATGTGTATGCATGTATGTATGCATGTGTGTGTATGTATGTATGTGGTGTGTGTATGTATTTATATATGCATTTATGTGTGTATTTATGTATGTGTGTATGTATTTATATATGCATGCATGTATGTGTATGTATGTATGTGGTGTATGTATGTATTTATATATGCATTTATGTGTATGTATGTATGTGGTGTATGTGTGTATGTATTTATATATGCATGTATGTGTGTATGTATGGATGCATATGTATGTGTGTGTAGTATTTTATAGAGTAAAAGTTATGTAGTGACAAAAAACAAGTGTAAAAATTAATTTAACAAGATATAAAGCCTTTACAAGATGAAGTATTAAACAAAAAGATAAGATTTTTTAAAAATGATTACAAAATAACAGAAAAAAACATTTGTAAATGCTTAAAACAAAAAGATTAGTTGTATAAACCACATTCCTTTAAAAATGTTTTCTCCAGTGGTTCTTCCTCATTTTTTGAATCATTTCACATCAGAATAATTCTCTTACTGAGGTAAAATTGATATGGTCAATTTAAAGTGGTCCTGAATCAGGTCTGTGTCAAATACACAATTTGATTTGTTTTGAGAGGTATTTAATTCCTATAGGTTTGTTCTTGAGTTTGTGGAGTTTTCATTCCACATACTTTGCCAAGTAACATGAGCATGCCAATTCATGCAATATTTTTAGTCATATGTAATCTTCCATTTGAAAATGGCGACAATAGGGCAACATTGATTGCTTTTTTTTAACTCATTAAGTTAATTCCTCCTAATGCCATTATGACAATAGCAGTTTTGACTAATCAGCCATTGGTACATAATACTTTTCCCAGATTTAGGATTCTGAAATGCTTTAAATGTGGAAAGGAAATCCAAAAAGGTGAAATTTGTTCTTGGGAATTTACTGTATTTCAATGATTTTAGTAGGCTATAAAATCTCTTGTGAAACTATAAGCTCTCTAGTAACTGGCTTGATATGGTTCCATGAAGTGTGGCAGCATGACCTTGGTCACCACATTTAAGCAATGTAATGCAGAAAAATCCATTATAGTAATTGTGTCATGGTTTGGGACCTTGTAAGGGGGTTCATCCGTAAAGGAAGTTATCAAAGACGGGGTCAAAGGGTTGGGTCAAATGCGGACTGGGTGCGTGTGAAAAGGACCTTATGGACGTCAGCATGGTAGTGTTTTTTTTGTTGATATTCTGTGTTAAACAGCTGCTTTGGGTCTACTGCGTGTATTCCAGGATGTCTTGTAGGTGTCCTTTATGGGTCATTCTAAAGTATAAATTATTTGTTAATTTCAGTTTGTTCGATTTATGCCACAATATATATGAATGGGTTGGCATAGTTCTGACTCCCAGTCCTGGGCTTGATTACATGGCCCACATATCATTCTTGCTAGATGGGATGACCACAGTGGGGGGTGGGGCAAGCCACATGTGGACAAAAGCAGACAAAGGTCAGAGGGGTAGAACAAGTATTATCTGTGGGTAACCTTTATGGTCAACTCTTAAAGTAAATTTTAGGTCTCCATCCGTTGATATTAAACTCCCAAAAACTTATTCAGTTTGATATTGGTTATTAGACACATTGAGCTTCTGGTTTTATCTGACTGTTGTGCACTGTCCACTCATAATTGCTATTTACAACTTCTCCAAAACACCTCATATGAAATTACCTGCTCATAAATATTGAAATATCAAAAATAGGGTGACAATGGACAGAGGATACTCGGACTACCGAGCAAATAATGTTGTATGTACATTGTGTATAAGTGGTCTTGCAAATAGTCTGTTCAAATTAGATATAATGAGGCCGTGCGAATAGTCTCAAAATATAAAGGCAGCCGTGCGAATTAACTACCTGCCTTAAAGATAAAGATCTGACTCAAGTTGAAATGAAGTCTTTTTAAAGTAGCGCGATCAATAACATAGAGGAAATAAGTTGTACAGGAACATATTCGTTCACGCAAAGACTTTGTGGATGAACATTCAAAGGCTGTTGAGATAGAAAAGGGAAATATTCAAGATGTTCGAGAAGACATTACTGACAAGCAAAGTTGCCAGACTGGAATCGTAGCACTAGATCAGGGGTGGGCAACTTCTCCAATCGGCGGGGCCAGGTATGGGAAAATGAAGTCCTTGGCGGGCCGGATTACTGAATCGATACCTTAATCGCGTATTTATCCACCTATGAAAAGAATAAATCGTATTTAATGTAAACTTTAAACTTGTAAACAGCCATTCACATTTTCTGAGTTGAGGATATTCTGTATCTTTCCCTTTCATCTCCAAAGACAGTAAGATTTCCGTTTTCAGGCCCCAGATACGTCTCAGAACTTTCCCCAAACTCAACCAGTATACAGCGGTATGATATAAAACATCACTGTGATCCGATCCGCAATCTTCCAGAAGTGTGATAAATTGTCTGTGATTTATACCTCTCGCTCTGATGAAATTAACAAATTGCACAACTGGATCCACATGTTTCATGTCAAGCACACTTTTACATAGCACTTCCTGGTGTATTATGCAATGTAGAAATATTAACTCCCTGGTGCAATCGACTTCTGCAACATGGTCACCCAGTCTCTTCAGTAGACCAACTTTCCTTCTTGTCAAAGATGGACAACCATCCGTAGTAACACTGGCCATTTTCTGCCATGGTAATTGCATTGTATGTATGGCATTTTCCACTCATTCAAAAATATCTTCCCCAGTAGAAGTATCTTTCATTGATTCCATTGACAGCAATTTTTCTGTGATTTCAAAGTTTTCTGAAATGCCTGGTACAAAGATGGGCAACTGTGCAGTGTCATCGATGTCAGTGCTTTCATCCAATGCAAAGGAAAACAGCTGAAATGATAGTACAATCCCTTTCATTGGTGATGTCAGGTCTTCACCAATTGCTTCAATGCGGCGAGCCACAGTTCTTCTCGATAAACTGACTTTTTCAAATTTCTTTCTTCGTTCTGGACAGACTTGATCAGTTACATCGAGCATGCGCTTTTTGACAAATTCACCATCACAGAACGATTTGCTGTGCTTAGCAATGTTGTATGCGACCACAAAGCAGGCATGAGTAGCAGCCTTCTGGGCTACTTTGGTTTTTCCGAATACATTCTGTTGCTTTACACGTTTTCTGTCCAGTTCTGTTGCTCTTGTTTGCCGTTCTGCTGCTGATAAAAGTTCTGCCATAGCCTGCATGTTTCGTCGCATAATGGTGGCTAATGTTGTACTCTTTCAACACGGCAACACTTTCACTGCACAACAAACATACTGCTTTCTTTCCGACTTCTATGACAAAGTACTTAGGCATCCAATCTTTGTTAAATGCGCGACACTCGCTGTCAACTTTACATTTCTTGGCAAAATCCATGATACAAATTTTATTGTAAATTCTAAATCTAATTCTTACTGAATTCTAACCGCGGGCCACATTATCATGTACGACCAGAAACAGTCTGCGGGCCAGTCGAAATCCCGTCGCGGGCCGGGTCTGGCCCGCGGGCCGTATATTGCCCGTCCCTGCACTAGATCAACCTGTTCCTAGCTACGAGGGATATATCCAAGATGTTCGACAACACATCACTGACAGGCAAAGTTGCCACACTGGCATGGTAACACTAGATCAACCTGTTCCTAGCTACTAGGAGATGCTGCTCAGAGTTCAGTTCGGGACCCCTTTCTCATCTCCACCGGTAATTAATCTCGTACGGTATCGTGAAACTAGACACAAGCGCACAAACTCTAGAATAGGGGTTAGTTTATTGGACCAATCGACGACTGTATTTACTGTTAGCTTCACCACGTGGTCTAGAAATATTGCATGCAATTGCTCCATTAGCTGAATGGCATGTACTAGAACTTAACGCATTCTTACCATATGACACGAAGCTAAATAAATGTAACACAGTAATTTCAAATAGATAACAAAGAAGGAATCTGACAAGGGGATGGGTTCAAACTGTTAAACCAACGCCTTTCTCTACGGTTCGTTGCTAGGGAATGACCTCCCGCGGTGTAATTTACCCAGTGTGGATGGATAGAAAGAATAATACAGATACCAGAGAAAGTATATTGAAGAAATAAAACAATGAGCCTTCTTTCAATAAACAAATATAAAATTTAATCAGTAGAATTTCAAATGGAAAGAAAATCAATTCCTTTTACTACAAAAGAAAGAAAACGTACGAACATGTACTCAATAAAAGCAAATACAAATTTCACTTCACTATTAATTGTCGGCGACAGAATAAATGCGGAGTATAAAACAGCCTATGAGTCGTGACTTTGAGCTCAGCGTTGAATGACATCATCACCTATCTTTATCCAAACATGAATTTTCCGTTCCTTCTTCCTACACTGCTCGTCTTTGACTTGGACCCTTGCCAGTCGAAACTTGAACGATTTGACGATAGTATCTAGAACTGGAATTCGGCTGCGGACATCATGAATTTTCGCTGCAGGAATTTTGCCGAAGAAGCTGTTTAATTTAATAAATAAAAATGTCCCGCAATAGACAAATTGTCACCTTTTCCAAGTACATGTATATGTATGAATATATATATATATATATATATATATATATATATATATATATATATATATATATATATATATATATATATATATATATATATATAATCCCAGCTCAGATAGTAAACTGCCTAATTCTGTCTTAACGACTCGCCCTCTCACTAGATCTGTTTGCAAATGGAGGCGGCCATTATGTATCCTGACTTTAATTCAGGGTCACGAGCTAGCGGGCTATCATTAGCAAACATTTTACGACTAGCACGTATGTGACCGTATTTAACACCCCATGACACCTTTGCGTTAAGTTTTTTTTTTATACGGTCTGGTGTTAAATTATAAATGGCTTAGCTCATCAAATCTAACTATTCTAAAATAGTTTACGTGAGCAATTAAATATTACGAACTAGTATATGAATATACACAATACATGGCATACTACACAAAGATTTAATTCTTAAATCAACGAAACATTACCCAACATGTATTAGGGTGCATTTATGAAAATTCCTACGTATTGAATATTCAATTACATGCAATCTTGTCAATTTTCTCAATGAACTGATAACAGAGAATCAAAGAAAATGTGACTAACATTTCACTAAAACCCTGAAAAATGCAATCATACATACATACATTATAACATCAATACATTTGTAAACAAATCAACAAATGAAATAGTATATTGAAATCTGGAGACTAAGATTGCGTACTTTTGCCGTTTTTTTTCACGAACTTACCATGTGTAGTCTGTTTACTTTCTGAGACGACTAACTCGCCTTACTTCAGTCACATGGGAACGTACTACTTGCGTTCGTCCCTCGGCATCCTGTCTGACTTCTTCCAAGTAAGATTGAAGACTGAAGCAAGTTTGCAAAGTAAAGCTATTTCTTCTTACAAGAGTTACGCCCTTAAGTTAATAGTATCCAATCAGAATCGACTGATTCCTAAAATCTCTTACGTAGAATATTTGATTAACAAGAATAAGCTAATCATGCCGCAATTAACTTTCCTTTGAACAATCAATTATTGACGTTCTTTACCTTTTTTACCGGTAGAGTTCGGAAGTGTTAAGCCAAAACCTTTGTACCATAACAGATGACTCGGTCAAGTTTCGTGATGCAAAACGAAGTTTCCTTCGACGTTCAGAGATGAAATAAAAATAATCACATAATTGTCGCTAGCCCTTTCTACTTTAATTAAGTTAACTTTGGTACAATTCGTTTAATCAATACTTCTAAGAGTTTCAAAATTCGACACATCATAGAATCCTGTGAAATTTGACTAATCAGAGTTTAATTTCACATTTCGAGCAATGTAACGTTGTTACAACGGAAGAATGCATGAAATGTCGGATTTCAATGCTCGTAGAATAAAAACGTTAAGAAAGGTTTTCTTGAGAATTTTAATCATAATCCGGTTAGGTTTTTGTTTTAAGTGGTACCATACGATCCAATTGTGTTACATTTAATTAACTTTAATACAGCTTAGCTTAACAAACATTTTTGTCGCTTCAATGAACGTTCAGAAAATCTCTACTTTATATCATTCCTATCGTTTTACAACGAAGACGAAAAAGACTTTTTCGCTTGACATATTCTTATATACTGCAATGAACATGAAATATTAAAAGAAGTATCTTTCGCCATTTATAAAGAAATAGCAACTGCATCTTTTACTTATCATTTGTCAAGGAAAAAGTATTGGATTTTCACGAATTCTTATGATAATTTTGTTTGATTTAAAGTGTACACGCAAGAGAGCATTTGAGACAAATATTAGCAAGAAGTACACACTGAACTTGCTTGTGTATTGGGCAAATTTTAAATCATTCTTTCTTTTAGTCACAGGAATATATATATATATATATATATATATATATATATATATATATATATATATATATATATATATATATATATATATATATATATATGCTTACATGGCATTTGTCGTTTTAAAACAATTACTAATATGCATTTTCAAATATTCATTAAAAGTACAAACTGCTCATTATTAACCTTTTGGAGAAAAACACATCGTTTGGATTATTGAGAACACATTCAAAGACATTCTGTATTACACTAGTGTTGTCCATAAGAACATTCAAGATTTTTAAATTCATTCAGAACAGTCTATACGTTTGGACTTGTGATAGAACATTAGGATTGGTTGGGATTTAATTGAAAAATACTGCAAGTTCCTTTAAACTTTTAACATTGTATTCGAGGCAAATGAATTGCTTGTTAAAGTATACAAAAACGGTTGGTTTTGTTTCTTTCTGTTGCTTAGTTTAAAACCATACAGTCATAACAGAGGAAGGGGGATGGCACGTCCATAATCTGAATTTTAAAAATGGCCTCTCTCTATAAACTGACTTTATTTCAGAATTTTATTTGCAATGTTTTTAATTAGGCACATTTGCGAATATTTTTTGCGACAGCAGGATGCATTCCCAATGCTATCTAAAGTCAAGAATTTTGTCTGAAATCCTACCTACAAAGAGGTAAGGTCAATGGAAAAAGGAGGAGTTGCTTGGGTTTCCCAGACATTATGATTTTTCTGAAGCGAAAGCATCTTTAGCTAAACAAGATATAAATGATATTTTGATTCAGTATTTAGCGGGAAAAGATGATACTGCATTAGGTTTGAGAGAGAGAGAGAGAGAGAGAGAGAGAGAGAGAGAGAGAGAGAGAGAGAGAGAGAATTGATTTCGTCTCTCTGGAGCGTAGAAAGTGAATTTAACTGATGGAATAATCAAAAACCTAAGCAGAGATTTATAATAGAATAACAATAACCGCCGTATGCAAAAACAATTTAATAATTTATATAAACAAAATGAAATTGAACATGACATTTAAATGAAATACTTGCTCTAGAAATAAAATAACCAAATTTATTTGAAAAATATGCAATTAGCCGTTCTGTTTATACCGATAAAACAAATTTCATCATAAAATCTACTGATCGATCTAAATGCCTTTGCATTCCTTCAAAACCTGGTTGCTTGCCGGTCCTTCTAAATTTAACGTTGGTGACAGGTTGGAATAAACTTATCCCCTCCCTTCCTTTGCCTACTGTATGGATGTATATATGAAGATATTTTTCTTTCAAAATAAATAATAGATGACCTAATTATTTTGCAGTGTTTTTTTTTATTCTTGTGTTGTAATGTGTGGATTATTCTCGCCTTTCTGTGATAGCTTAACAGCCGTACGAATACCTTTATCTTATTCGGTACACGCTACCGAGCAAATATAATTGTACGTAAATTGTGTAAACGGTCGCTGTGCGAATAGTCTTTTTCACATTATGTACACTGCAACCGTGCATATATCCTACATTATTTAAGGTACACGGCAGCCATGAGATAGTTTCAGCCTTGGAACATAGATATAAAATCGTATTAAAGACATGATTCCAGCTGACAGACGAAAAGATCATATAAAATATGCTTTTCTCTTCTTTAGGGTTAAAATAGTCATTGAGGTCGTGCGTTGAGATCGTCTACACACCCGAGTACATGATTGAGTACAAAGTCACCAGCGACACAACAAAAGCTTACTGTTAAAAAAAAATCAAAGCAGTATTTAGGGTAAAAAGTTAGTATTGTTACTCATGGTGACCTTGATCGAAACGAATATGGATTCCACTAAACCGAAGTGGAGTAGCTATATACAGTTTGCAGTACAAGCTGTTTTTTTTTTTCATTATGCTTACTGTTGCACTTGGATATATTTATATCCAGTATGATCATTTAAAGGAGCTAGAAAAGAGAATGGCGACGATGTATATAAAAGTTGATGGTACTGAGTTGGTGATTATCAAGACGGTACATACCTTGTTGAAACGGAGTGAGGGAATAGAGGCAATCAATGGTAGGTTGGGAATCGTGGAAAATAAAATGAATGAGCTTTTCATGCAGCATAAAGAATTTGTGTCCGTCAAAGACAAGACTTCAAAGTAGCTGAAGCAAATTGATGCGGAATCCCAAGTTATGGAGCAGGAATTCGGGAAAATGAAGAACATTTTAGAGAAGGTTCGCGAAGAACTTGAGAACACGGATAATTTGTTGCAGAAGTTAAAGGACAGTTTGGCTGAAGTTTGTAATCGAAACACATTTGTGCTGTCCTCACAGCAAATACTTCAGGCTCAGTAGGATAAAATTACGACTGAAATTCAGACAGATGCCAAAAACATTTAATCAAACAGAATCTGACTTGAAACATCTCACCGAAAAAAAATGTTCAAATGAAGTCTTCTCAAAGCAGTGCGATCTATAACGTGGGGGAAATACAAGAAGACATAGAGGAATATATCGGCTCACGCAAAGACGTTCTGGATAAACATTCGAAGGCTATTGAGATAGAAAAAGGAAATATCAAAAATGTTCAACAACACTTCACCGCCAGCGATCGTTGCCTGACTGGAATCGTTGCACTAGATCAGCCTGTTTCTAGCGATGAGGAGAGGCTCCCGAAAGTTCAGTTCGATACTCAATTCTCGTCTCCACCGGTACTATCTTACGGTATCGTGAAACTAGACACAAACACGTTGTCTGGTTCTAGAGTAAGGGTTAGTTTAAAGGACCAATCTGGGATTGAGTTTATTGTCAGCTTCACAACGTGGTTAGGAAATATTGTTTACGAATGAGTTATCAGCTGGATGGCTTGTGCGAGATCTTAAAATAAAGTATTCTCCACTTATCACACGAGGATAACTAAATGTAATGCAGTTCTTTTAAAGAGATGTTGAAGACGGAATCTTTTGTGAAACTTGGCTGATAAGAATTTAGTTTTATTATTCGATCTGTGTAATGTTACAACAGATGGGAATACAATATCCGATTTCAATACTTGTAGAACAAAACTTTAGGAAGATTTCTTGAAATCTTTAACTAAAATCCGGCCAGACTTTTGCTGTAAGTGGTACCAAACGATTCAAGCATAGCACGCATCAGGAACATCAATACTGTATGTTTTATCAAATAATATAACTTTAGAGAAACGGCTTAAACAATAAACACCTTTTTTGTATACTTTTTGTCGGACGGCTACGGTGGTCTAGTGGTTAGAGCGTTCGCCTCGGATGCGGGAGGTCGTTGGTTAGACCCCGTCGAGTCATACCACAGACTTACAAAAATGATACTAACAGCTGTCTTGCTTGGCGTTTAGCATTAAGAGGTTAGTGTAAGGACTGGTCGGCCTGGTGTCAGGATAATGTGACTGGGTGGGACATCATTCTACATGTCTGCGGCATGATCTGCCACACTGCAGACATCGTAGCGATATGACTAAAAATTGGTAAAGCTACGTTAAAAATCATAACCACATCACATCATTTTCTTGTTGCTTCACAGAACGCTCAGACCTAAAGGTATTTTGCGCCATATATACTGTACATATTATTATATATTGTAATGAAAATGAAATATTAAAAGAAGTATATTTCGCCATTTATAAGGAAACAGCTACTGCATCTTTTATTTTTTATATATCGAGGAAAAAACTATAAGATTTTAACGAATGAGTATTATATGTTTTATATGATTTTATATGTAGATACAAGAGAGTAATTGAGAATAATTTTTGCAGCGCGTATATTATATACCTTTTGATCGCGGGTAATCAAACAATACGGGTCTTCTTTCTAAAGCCATAATGAAATGTACTCATCAATTTTGATAGCAGATGGAACCACAGAAAAAAACATATTCCGTTAATATATATATATATATATATATATATATATATATATATATATATATATATATATATATATATATATATATATATATACAATTTATACTGCGTTCCTGACTTTTATCTTGTTGATGATTTTGCCTATTTAATTTTCGTCAAATTTTAAAGATACCGACAAAATTATGAGTTCAAGATCTCAGCTTGTATATGAGCTTGTAATGTTCTGGAAGCAAACTTGCTGCCTGCTTGATGAAATGTTTTGTTAGAAATGACCCACATCAAGTGAATTCAAGAGTATTCTGAGTCATAGGTCAGATAACAGGTTGTATGTTTATAGAGGCTTTGAAAGAAAATATTCGTTCTTTCATATCAATGTTTGGGAATTAATGATTAAAGTTTATTGTGTTGTTCAGAAACAATTTGAGAAGAATTATATATTTCAAATATTCATTGAAATTACATAGTGCTCATTTACTTTTTGCATTAAATACTTTGGGATTCTTGAGAACTCATTTAAAGACGTTCTTGATTCCTACAATATGGTATATCAGACATTCAATATTATTGGAATTCATTCTTTACTTGGACTTGTGATAGAACATTTAGAAGTATTACATATTTAGTAGACAATACTGTAGGTTCTTTTTAAATTCTCACCTTGTACTCTTGGAAAATAAATTGTTTATTTAATGATACAAATATTGTTCGTTTGTTTCTTTCTGAAACTTATCCTAAGACCATAGAGTTTTTAAAAAAAATAGAAATTGTCCGGGATCTGATTTTTATCAATCTGGACCCGAATGGTCTAAAGCGCTTACCGTTACGGATCATTGCCATCTTACCTTTGCCTTATATATATATATATATATATATATATATATATATATATATATATATATATATAGATATATATATATATATATATATATATATATATATATATATATATGTGTGTGTGTGTGTATATATATATATATATATATATATATATATATATATATATATATATATATATATATATATATATATATCCGGTTTTGACGTTACCAGAAATATTAGGTTGTATCCATTTTCGAATAAAGGAAGCATATAAATACTTTCATTATTTTCATCGTGAAGTCTATACTTCATTGTCGGTACAACAAAGTGCTGACTATGATGTGGTTAAGAAATGCATCTTGAATTGTCATGAGTTGGCACCTGTCAACAAAAGGTTTAGGAGTGTATTTTTTAAACTGGCCAAACACCGGTCGTATTTGCAAGGGGGTGCTGATTGGAGGTGCTCAGCCAAATGTTACGGTCTAAGGACTTAATTTATGTAACTAAGAAAAAAACGACAACGTGAACAAATTAAAAATACCTTAGAGCATATTCCTATTCCCAAAATAGACATATCAATTCCAATAGATCCTTTGGTATTCAGAATGATAATTATAATGTACTTATGTGCTAACACCACCCTTGTTCTTTCAACTTATCAGTATCCCAGGCATTGCCTTTTCTCTCTTTCACTTCTTGTTCCTTCTCACCGCTCATATTTCATTTTCCCCCACTTATATTTGTATGTGTTGGCACAATTTAAGCTTCTTTTCGAAACTCTTAAATTCCAAGTTCCAAACTCTTAAAAATTAATAAAATCTCACGAATTACTTGGAGTGACTTCCCTTTATGAATCCACTTCCACACACCCCGGTCCCATGTACCTATTTCACGGTGCTTAACTCTCATTATATGTGGGCACCTCTTTGTTTAACACTCTTCTTTATACGAGGGCCCGTCGCAAGCTTCCAACTATGTTCGCTGGCAGACTTTTATGTGTCTCCCCCCATGTGTCTGAAAGGTTATAAATAATTTTATGTTTTTGTATACCCCATAGGTCTGTAGAGTTGTTTTTCTGTATATATTCCAAATAGATTTTTGTCTTCATGTATTTTAAATGAGGGTCTCAATTTGACTAACAAAGATATTTTCTCTAACAAAATTTGACAAATATCCATCATTTGAACTTGTATATACACATGCTGATATCATTTAATATCATTCCCAATAAATATTATATATGTGCATACTTGGTGGAAACTTTTTTTTTTTAAATTTCATTAAAATTTTTATAACTAAAATTTTCTTATTTTTAATTTCATTTTTATATTTTTATAGTCAATATACATAACGTTAAATTTCATGTGTCCATCATTAATAATAAAGATTTTATATCACTTTAAACTTTACTCAAATGCAGTGCTCACAGGCCATATAATAATTAATTTTGCTATATAGTCTCTACATTTAGTTCTCAAATACTGAACTTTCCAGTGTGACACTCAATACAAATAATATGTTAATCTAAAATACCTTAGATGACTTTACGGTTAAGTTCTTGTCAAGGGTTGAACTGCATTTTTTGAGAGGCTGAATTGTAAACAAAGCACCATGCAACGGAACACAGATATCACTTCTGAGTCATCACCATGGCCTTATTACTCACTGCGCTGTCGCCGAAATACATACAGACAACCACACCATAAGCTCACATTCTAAAGAATAAACAATAGCCTTTAAATCCTTACCAAGAATGCCAAAATCTAACTCTTGTATCACAATCAAACGGAGACAGGGAACAGTGATCTAAAAATAGACTGGGACTACTGATTTTTTTAATTGTGTACTGAGTCCAGATATGTCCTTCCGGTACTCTTTAACACGTTGTGCTCTTTCCGGCACTGCACCTCCACACAAATTGCTGATATCACACTAAACGCCTACCACGTACTCCACGTCTTATCCCTCGTCTCCGATCCTTGAATGCCGACTCTAACACCCACCAGGAAATCTTCCTATGGAATTAGAAGGGACATATATTGTTGTCTACTTGCTTTAATCTCATGAGTATTACCCACACTCTCACAGACTTTTCATCAAATACACGGCGAATAAATTAGCAAGTCAACTCACGCACTCACATCTAAATATTCTATGCACGCTTTGTTCTATAATAATTGTGCTATAAAATTATTATCAACGAGTTCAAATACATGCATACACATTACTAATTGTGAACTTATCGATATAGTAAACTATCACCATCAATAGCAATTATATTCATTTCCTACCCAACGAATTATAAAAGACATAGAAATATACAAACACCTAATTATGTGTGCATAAGTCCAACATTAACTAACTATGCATAATTCACAGTCTATATATTCATATACTGATAAAGCAAGTACAAATTCTAACACAATTCTTTAATAAACTCAGCTATGCATTAAGATGCATCATAGTAAATTACACCATCCACTTGGATTCCAGTCTAACAATGTACATACGATAATCTTGCTTGTTAATAATTCGGTATACGCTACGTTACGATATGTTGATCATTCAGCTGTACATAGAAGATTTCACTTCTAATAAATAAGATGTACATCATAATGTATCAATCTTACAACAACTAGTTATGAAATAATATGTTACCTCAAGAACCTTTGTTCGCAAATCCAAAACCTAGAGTTTGACTAGAATTACTTCCCGCCATTTAACGAGAGCACAACTCGTCGTACAGTCTGAGACCTCTCAACTTCTCTATCATCCACTCCTGGCGAGGTTCACAAATGTACCGGCTAAAAAATAGACTTAATCATAACATAAGGGAGTACTTATTGAGACTCCGCCCTTGGTTTGAAACTCTCATTTTTGATTGGATACGGTCTGGTCTCTTTGAAAACTGCCATGGGTTAATTTAACACCTACTTGTTTCTATAGGGTTTCCGTTTATCCCAAATTCCCAAACATTACTTCCAAGACGCTCATGACATCATTGACTGACTGGTTGCAAAAACAAACGTAGGAATGTCTACATACTGGGCTAGGTGGTAGAATTTCCTTTGAATTGACCGGTTGTTGCCTAATGGTTAAACAACCGACAGGCAGTTTCTTGGTGTCCGGAATCGGGTCTATCGTCATAATCTTACATAAAACATATTTACCTTATCCCATATGCTCTTAACTACTAATTAACTATAAGAAGATATGTGTATACATGAAGCATGAGGCATCAGCAAATGTTACCTCAAACGTGACACCTCCACTCTTGAGAATAAAATCGGGATTTATTTACCTAAAATTTGCTCTAAAGTTCGAATATGTGTATTTACACGCAACACGAATAGAATGAAATCTTAACGAGAATACAAAGCAAACTAGGGACACGAATACGAACAGTTCGATATCTGATAATCTTACAGATATAACTTGACAGTTTCGGGACTGTTACTCGTGAAATACGCAGCCACGTTCTCGATGCTCTTAACATATCTGATCTGCAGTCGGTACTGCTGTAAGAACAGCAACCGCATCATCAGGTGTCTATTGGATAGCTTCACCTGTTCGAGATCCGCGGGTGGCTGATAGTCAGTCTTCAATGCAAACTTCCACCCATACAAATAAGGCTCGAACCGTAATATACCGAACATGATTCCAAGGCATTTCTTATATGATATAGAGTAGTTTTTCTCGTCCGCGAACAGTTTCTGACTGCCATATGCGACGGGAAAAACGTCCACTCGTGTTCCTTCATTAACACTGATCCAAGACCTGTATCACACGCTTCGATGCATAACACTGATTCTCTAGACAAATCTGATAGACAAACAACAGCGTCGGATGTCAACCTTTCTTTTAAAGCTTGGAAGGTATGCTCACACGCATCCGTAAGCCTTTTCGGAGCCCGTTTCCTGGTAAGATCAGCAACGGTCTCTCAATCGCTTGAAATTGGCCACATGGCTCCTGTAACACCCGTCCAATCCCAGGAATGCCTTTACTGTGGTCTATCTTTGTAGTGGGGCGTTCGGTGTTTTTCAGCTCTTTCAATTTAGACGTCTCTGGTGATAGTGTGCCGTGGCTCAGCGTGTGACCCAAATAGTCTAATTTCCGATGTGACACTTTGATGGATGAGCCTTCAATCCAGTTTGACGTAACCGTTCTAAAAGGTCTGTTAGCAGAGTTAGGTGTTCATTCTATGTCTCCGTGGCTAGTAGGAGATCGTCCATATAGCTGAATACACCCCTATCGCGCAAGAACTCCAACAACTCTCGCATCACCCTTGTACAGATGCTCGGTGCGTTGTGGACTTCAAAAGTCATAACCAACCATTGATAATTCTCATCGGGGGTAGAAAACGCGAGTTAAGACCTTTTCCTCTTCTCTTACGCGGATTTACCAATATCCCTTAGTCAAATTCATCTTCGAGAAATACTTCGCCCTTGACACGGATGAAATATTTCTGGGTCAGGTAGCATTTCGACCTGAAATTTCGTCATATGATTGAATTTCCTATAGTCTGCATAAAAACGATGGGCGCCATCTTTCTTCTATTTTAGGACAACTAAGGAATTGTACAGGGAGTCGGCGGGTTCGATTACTCTCAGAGCAATCATTTCTTCAATTTCTTCTCTTACCACTTGTAGCTTAGCGTGTAGCAAAGGGTAAAGTTTCCCTTGAACGGACTGGTTGTCCACTAGATTTAAGCTTAACTCGACGAGTGACATTCTTTCTGGTAGCTCCTTAAGCACATCAGAATACCCTGTCAGAACAGATCTTTATCTCCCTGTTTCCTTGTCAGCGTAGGGTCACACTTCACGTCTGAGTATGTCTCGGGGTTCGTCAATGGACAGCTCGGAACGGTGTTTGCGATTTCCGCGTCGCCTTCGCTGTCTTCAGTGACGATCGTGACACCAACGAAATCGTCAGTGGGCTCTGGTTCTCTGTATTTCTTAAGATGGTTGGCGTGGTAAGGTTTCTCCTTGGTTGGTAGCCATAACCGGTAGGTTTGACCATCAGCCTTCTCGGTTACGACGTATGGCTCTCTCCAAGAAACTTGTAACTTGCTATGATCTTGGAGTAACAACAGAACACCTTGTCTCATACCCCGTACTGGTGTGGTTTAACGCGTTTGTTGTAGTATCTCGCCCGACGATATTTCGCGTGCATGAGAATCTCCTTTGATAGCATACAAACTTCCTACAGTTTGTTATGTACGTTAGTGACGTACTGATAGGTATTACGTACCTCTTCAACAGCATGATCGTCAGTCCACAACTGTCTCGTTGCGGAGATGGGACCTCATATGTTCCTCCAATACAGGAGTTCAAAGGAGAAAACCCCAAACTCGCTTGCTCCTTTCCCGATATGTAAATAACATTGCAGGAATATACCGATTCTACTCCTCAGGACAATCTTCGCACAACTACTTAAGGGTGTTTTTCAGAGTCCCGTTGAACCGTACGACCAGTCCGTTGCACTGGGGATGATACGGGGTGGTAGTGAGGTGCTTAGTCGACATCAGTCGGTTCACCTACTCCATCACATGACTCATAAATGGTGTCTCCTGGTCGGTCAGGATCTCGTCAGGCACCCTAACTCGTGACGAAATCCCAAGCTGAGCTTCATCGATGGTTTTCGAATCGACATTGCGTAACACGATAGCTTCTGGATATTGTTATCAAGGACTGTGAAAATATATCGATTTCCTTGTGTGGACGCGAGTTTTATCGGTCCCATTAAATCCATAGCGACAAGGCGGAATGGTTCATAGATTAGAGGAGGTTCTATTACCCAAATGATATGACCTGTTCCTTGAGCATCGCCTTATGTAAACCTTCATATGATTGATCGACCTCTGCCATTTTCATCCACTTCTCAAATAACCCGCGAACTCGAGTGTTAAATTGATAGCGTGTCTCCTTTGGCTTTTTCGTTGACTCTCGAGAAAGTTTCAGGTAGGTTTCGGAAGTCAACCGATAATGACAAGGAAGGGCTTTCCTCGGTGTGTTGTAATCGTCTGCTTGGTCTGCTGCTGATAAGTTGTGATAAACTTCCCTTGCTGCACTTTGCAGAAAGGCCGAAGCATTGATTGCCCAATGTTGTTCAAGAATCTTATGTTTCTCGAACTGAACGAGGAAATCGTTAACCGATTTATCCTTTTCAAAAATCGCAGAATGTTTATTTTTGATAATCTTTCCATCTCGAGAGCGTGAGCGAGCTCTCTTTCCTTCGCAGGAGCTTCTATCCTGACCAGCTCATTCTTGGATTCTTTTTCTTTTTAAGCAGCCCCCTCTCTCTCTCTCTCTCTCTCTCTCTCTCTCTCTCTCTCTCTCTCTCTCTCTCTCTCTCTCTCTCTCTCTCTCTCTCTCTCTCTCTCTCTCTCTCTCTCTCTGTGAATCAATTTGAAAACTGGTTCAATGACGAAAAGGGAAGAATCATGACATATGAGACTTTGACGAATAATGCGTATGTACGCAATGCAGTAATGTAAGCCAGAAACAACTTGTTAGTTTAGTGTGTATGTTATGTCAGGTTATCAAACGCGGTAATTATTACTGATCATATAAGATCAACATTTTAGTCTCCTTAATTAATATATCTAGGTTTGTTGAAGCCTTAATCGAAGTCTCTCGTAGTACACTTGATGCTGATTGGAAAATATAGTTCTTGTTTATATTATAGGAACGGAAACACCTTGGCTGTCCAAGTTTCGTCTGAAAAATCTCTACAAATTTCATTTAAAACCACGTCGTTTGGAATCTGAATGCATTATTTCATTCGGTTCTTCAAACTATTTCATTCAATACCAAATCATTTGAAATTTAAACTCATAATTTATTTGTTGAACGATATCATTTATTTTAGACTACATCATTTTATATAATACCGCTTTTAAAAAAAATATAATTCCATTTTCTTCTTTTAATAATATTATTTAATATCACGAGATTTGAAATTTGAATTCATCATTTCATTTTTTGGTTTATATCATTTGATTTTATGCTATATAAATTCAATTAATAACACGTCATTTGGAATTAGATTTCACCATTCCGTTTTGTTGTTTAAATCATTTTATTTAATACCAGATCATTTAGAATTCAAATTCATTGATTCATTTGTTGAGTTAAATCATTTCATTTTAGAATACATACTTTTATTTAATACCACTTCATTTGGAAGCAGATATCATTTTCTTTTGGTCTTTAAATCATTTAATTTCATACCAAGTCACATCATTGAATATCACGTCATTTGAAATTTGAATCCATTATTTCATTTTTGGGGTTTAATCTATTTTATGCTGCATTTTTTCATATCACACATCATTCAGAATCAGAATTCATCATTCAGTTTGTTGGGTTAAATCATATCATTTCAAACTACACCATTTCATTTAATGCCACGTTTTTTTTAAATCTAAATTCATCTTTCGGTTTTGTTCGATAAATAATTTATGTGATACCACATAATTTGGAATCAGGATTTATCATTTCATTTACTGGGTGAAATCATTTGATTTCATACTACATCATTTGATTAATGCAATTTTGGTGGTGACTGGTGCTCAGAATATCCCCTCGCAAGTCTATGGGTCTTTAAAATAAAAACACTTTCCCAGTCTAGAATTCAGTCTAGTTGAAACCTGATGCTTGACACATAAAGTAGCTAAGGGTTTTCTCACTCCCTAGGCCCTTAGCCAGACGGTCACCTTAGGATTGACACCTCTAATTGTTCAAACCAGTGCTATATTGAGAACATAACTGCCCTTATCGTTAAAGCATCACACTCCCCAGATATCTAATTTCAACACAATTTGTTGGATTTATTTATACAACATTTGTAAGTTTTTTTTTCTTTTGTTGATATAACATGAATATTTAACCTCTGATGTGATGGACATGCAGGTTACGAGATTTGAATACATGTTGTAGCTTGAATAACCAAAGGTTGAATACAGTGACAAACTTCATCAACGGTGTGATTTTCTCTCTTCTGTCAGCGGATTAAAAACATGGGGAATGTTCTACTTCAAATTTCTGAGAAAATTAATTATATTTATATCGGTTTAATACAGGTGTACCTCGATGAAAGGTCGTTTCAGTTTGCTACACCTGGCAGTAAGCGGCTACCCTATGCCGCCGTCACGGCCCAACATAATTGTCAAAATATAAAAAATGGGGTGGAAAGGGTAAGTGGAAACTCGGATAATAAATAGCCTTCCATAGAAGCATCGAATGAGCCCCGTTACAAATGAAATCAACAGTATCGGTTAATACATAAAAGAAGGGGGGGGGGTCAAAAACTGTATGACATTGTTACAAGTTTGCTCTCCCACCCACCACCCAACCATTTTTCAATTAACTGATACTCTAAAATGCGTTGCTAACGAGCGCTTGTAAAATAAAGGAGTGTAACATTGTACTAGTTTGACATTTAATGACTCGCGAAAAAGGTGCCCATGAGAGAAACTATAGGGGTTTTGATTGACAAAAAGACTAACGCATGCTTTGGGGACGTCCATTAATAATGTCAGAAAGTTTTAGTCAATCTTTTACCCCCTTCCAACTTGTGAACAATTGTCAAACTTTCAGTAACTCCCCTAATAAAATTGTCAAAAATCCCCCCAACTAACAATATTTTATACGGATGGTTTTTATGTTAAAAATAGAATTATGGAAATGAAAAGGTCTGCAAATACATTTTAATACAGTTTTTAAAAAAAAAAAAAAAAAAAACTTGTTTAACAGATTTCAAATTGACTATAAAACTTTGAATTCATTAAAAAAAAATCGAGACTTTATATTCTAGATTGTATCATCTTTCCAAGGGGAAGCCAAATGTTCCTCAATTATTACAATGGGCATTAATTTCTTGTGGAACCGATACACCCGACAAGTCAACATCATCTTCAGATTAATACCATATGTGATTAATCTGTATACAGTCTACAATCTACACTGAATAAAAACAAAATATGATGATGCAAGACTGACTTCCTTGCCAAGAGCACAACAGGTTTAGAATTAAACTGGTTGGCTGTTAACGGGCGAGCGAGTGTGTGCTATACCAACCCACCGACTAATTTCCTTTTTTTATTTATTAAATTTATTGGAAAAATAACATTGTTGACGTCAATTTATATTGAACTCCCCCTTCCCCATGTCAACAATTGTCAAACTTCTTCAAACCCCCTACCCCTAATTTGTTAACATAATTAATAGACGTCCCCTTTTCAAACAATTTCAGTTCTAAAATGCGAATGTTGCTTGTCCAAAATACATAATAATTAAGTTACTTCCGTATTGGATTCAACTACTTATTCCTGTAATTTTTCACACCGTGCGAATATCCTTTGCATATTCGATACTCACAACCGAACAAATAAGGTACGTACATTCTTGGTCGTGCGAATAGTCTTTTCAAATTAGCTACACGGCTGCCGTGCCAATAGTCTCTCCAGATTAGATACGAGGCGACTGTGCGAAAATACGGTAAAGACAGCACTGCGAATAGGCCTTGGAACTTGACTAGAAGATTATAATAGACAACTGACCTCAATCGACTGATGGGAATGAAATTCTAAATATGCCTTTTACTCTTCTTCTGAGAGTCAAAAATAGACACGCTGTACATTAGTCGCCTGTTCATTGATATCGTGAACGTACATGTGTACATGATCGATGATATATATTAGTCACCAGCGTCGCTACAAGTGTCTACTGTTAAAAAAAAAAACAAAGCAGTATTTAGGGTAAAAAGCGCGTATTGTCACCTAGGGTGATCTCGTTCGGAATAACTATGGAGACCGCTCAACCAAAGTGGAGTAGTTATGTACAGTTTGCAGTGCAAGCAGTTACTTTGATTATGCTCGCTGTTTTACTGGGATATATTTACAACCAAGATGATCGTTTAAACGAGCTAGAAAAGAGAATGGCGACGATATCTGTAAAAGTTGGAGGCAGCAAGTTGATGGTTATCAAGGCCGTACAGACCTTTTTGAAACGCAGTATGGAATTAGAGGTAATCAACAGCAGGTTGTGGGGCGTGGAAAATAAAGTGAATGAGCTTTTTATGCAACACGATGAATTTGTGTCCGCCAAAGACAAGACTTCAAAACAGCTGACTCAAATCGAGGCGAAATCCCAAAGTATGAAGCAGGGATTCGGGAAAACGGAGAAACATTTAGAGAAGATTAGAGAAGAACTTGAGAACACGGATCAGATGTTGCAGCAGTTAAAAGACAGCTTGGGTGACATTTGTAATCGACACAAATCTGCTGTGTCGTCACAGCTAACTCGTCAAGCTCAGCTGGATGAAATTACGACTGAAATTCAGACAGATGCCAAAATATTTAATCAAAGAGAATATGACTTGAAACATCTCACCAAAAAAACTGTTGAAATGAAGTCGGTTCAAAGCAGCGCGATCAACATCGTAGGGGAAACAAATAAAGATATACAGGAACATATTCGTTCACGCAAAGACGTTCAGGATGAACATTCGAAGGCTACTGAGCTAGA
>JAEAOA010002305.1:520000-527500 GCA_016746295.1 Potamilus streckersoni | reverse complement strand
ACACATTTCTCCATGCATTTTGTTAATAATAAACATCATGATTTTCTCTAAAATCAAGTGTCTGGAATATTCATGTTCTTTGCTCACGTCTTTCTGTACATGATGTAATATCTATTGTACAACAATTGGTAATTCGGTTTTATAACTTCAATCCAATGAACAAAAGCACGTGTAATTATACACGAGCACGTCATATTCAAGATCATTAAGCATATTGCGCTATTCTGTTTTTTTGACATTAAATATTAGTGACAATTATGACTAAAACTGAATGAATTACCATCTTGTAAAGTATATCAACAGCTCATATATCTTAATATACTTAACCAGGTTGTAACTTTGTCTTCTTTTTAATTTGATTCACACTCTTGTTGTACGGGAAGTGCCTTTTTCACACTGGCGGAAATGCATACGACAACTATAGTGGAAGTCATAAGGGTCATGTATGTGTATTTACTCATTTTAAATTCAATAGAAATTGCTCTTTTAAAATTTAACAGTTATTTTCATTAACCAAAGTCTATTCAATCCCGATCATTGAATGCGCTGCACACTAACTGTCACAAAGAAACTTTTAGACGAAAATTATATATTGCAATGGACTTTTACAATGTTGACCATGTACTAAACTTGGGTCAGAACAAGAGATCGTCGAATGGAATCGTCACAATCGAGGGTACTACGAATATGCTTATTGTGGTAAATTGGTGGCGTTCAAAACATACCAACCTCTTCCTCTATGGTTCGTTGCTAAGGTATGACCTCCCGCGGTGTAATTTGCCCAGTGTGGATGGATAGAAAGAAGAATGCAGATCTCTGAACAAGTACACTGAAGAAATAACCACAACGAGCCACATTTAAATGAACAAATATAAAATTTAATCAGTTTAACTATAGAATTTAAAATGAAAAGAAGTCAATTAATTGGTTACAAAAGAAGGAAAAATGTACTGACATGTACTCAAATATAAACAATACAAATTTTCTTTACTGTTACAATTACTTGTCAGTGACAGAATTAATTCAATTCGTCATTGCCTACAATATGTGACCTTTGAGTGCAACGATGAGCGACATCATCACGTATCTTATCCGGGCATCGAGTCGTCCGTTCGTCCCTGCTCTGCCAACCTTTGTCTAGTCGTCTGGACCTGGACTCTTGCCGGTCGAAGCTTGATTTGACCATCGTCCCTAGACCTAGACTTCGGCTCAGAATTTGCTCTGGTACTTAGAATTGGTACAGGCATTTTCAGGGAATCTCAGGAGAGTTCCGGAAAGCTGTTTCCTTTTGCCGTTTCTTATTCGTTTCCAACGAATCTCAAATGTAGAGTTTGTCTATTTTCTGAGATAACTCTCACGCCTTACTACAATCACGAAAAACGTACTTTCACGTTTCCCAGAGTCGACCTCCTAACTTATCGCAAGAAAGATTGAAAACTGAAGAATTTCTCCAAAGCAAAAACCTTAATTCCTTACAGAGTTACGCCCATAAATCACTATTAACCAATCAGAATCGACTGTTCCCTAAATGTTCTCCGTAGGATTTTTGATTGTCAAGACAGCTAATCATGCCGTAATTAAAGTTCCTTTGAACAATCAATTATTGCCAAGCTTCCTCCTTTAACCGGTTGATTTTGGGAAGAAGGTTATGTCAAACCTTTGTATCATAGCGGATGACTCGGTCAACTTTCGTCGCGTGGAACGAATTTCCTTTGACGTTCAGAGATGAAATGAAAATAATCATATAACTATCTCTAGCCCTCTCTACTTTAATTAAGTTGACTTTGATACAATTCCTTTAACCAATGCTTTTAAAAGTTTTCAAAATTTGACACATCACATTTATCAATAAGAGTAGCATTCACTGTAACATCACATCGCGCGATAACCAATCCTGATTGTACTGGTTCATTTAGTCGAAAAATGTCTACGTACTTTGACATAGGTTTTGCCGTATACATGTATCAGGGCGTCTAAATAATGTATTTTCAAAGGAATACCAATATATCCAAATAAAGTGAATACTTTCCACTTAAATGTGTGTATAGTCAGATTCTAAAAAAAGACAGCTATTACTGAAATAATGTTGAATGCCTACATGACCCGTGTGACTTGCACTATAGAATACTTCTCATACTTGCAATCCAATTTAATAGAAACACATTTATTCATACATATAAGGTTTATTTACGATAAGTAGGTAATGGCAAATTCGTATCATCATATTTAGATGGTTATTAAGAACGAAAGAATGGTGAAATCCAAAGATATAATCTTAATGCTTCGAGAAATATATGCGGTGAAAGATGAGATGAAAAAAAGTTAAATCTAAACAGTAAAAAAGTTGTTTTACAATATGTATTTCAGGAATGTTTTGTTAATCGCTTTGTTTTTATCAGTAATGACCACAACTGCATTTTCATATGGAAAGTTTGATGCCATCGGGTTTCATGCGTGTAATATGACTGTCAGCCAAGGAACGCGTTTACTGGAAGAAGACCAATATGGCATCTCCCATTACCTGGCATCTTGATGTTTGCCAAGTAATTTATACGCAAGACCAAGTGTATATGAAAAATGTAACGCGCGTTGCATCTTGATTAGTCTTTATGCAACAAGATAATTACACTGCAATAGCTTAATACTATCTCAATGCTGTGATCTATTGCACATAAAATACAATATTAAATTTCCTATTTTAGCTCATGTAAATACATTCTACGTAAAACGAATTGCTTCTGAATATTTAAATGACAGTGATTGTTTTCAAAAGTTAATAATATAGAACTTTAAACTCATTGCTGTATTTGACAATGGACTACACCACAACATCCCACCCGATAAGCCAACACGCAAGTTTAGTCAAACCATCAAACGAGCTCTCAACAACATGAGTGGTACAAGGGGCTCAAAGACAACGATGCAAAGCAGGGATTTTATTTAATGTTTTTAATTGATCAGTTGTGCAACTAATAATGTTTTTCTAAATATGTTGAGATTATTAACATTAACGTTATTTTCTTCTTTTTTACCTGCTAAATATTGGATCCATGAAAACACTTCTGATTTAAAGTATAATATCCTGATTAAATTTGGTTTGATGTATCTCAGCTGTTACATTTATGTGGGTCACAAAATTGAATATGACAAACAAGATGACATGTACGAAACTGAAAAAATGTTGAAGACGAAAGAAAGTACCGTTAAAGGTCTATAAACTTGCAAATGGAACATGCATGATGGATTGTTTAACAATGGACAACCAGCTCAAGACGTATGAAACCAAAATGAGTTGAGAAAGCATTTTAAATATATTTAAGTATTAAGCAAAGTGAAAACCCTTTCTTAATTAAAAAAAAACTAGTTCTACAAAATTACATGTATACAAAATCTGAAAAAGATCAAAAAGAGATACAATGTTAAAGACTGAAAGCTCAATAATGTAAAGGTAATGAAACAAAAATGCTAGCGCAATGACGGACACAATGAAACATGTCTTGAAGGTATATCAACGACGTAGTCAACTATGCATTTTGACTGAATACAATTTTAACATGTACAATTTCAGAGCATCCATAACGATTATGTCACAAAGAATTTTCAGAAAGTAAAGTGAAATCTTTCCACCAGGAATGTACAACCTTTTTGCGGCCGAAGGAGGGGGAGGCGACACTTTGCCAATTTTTAATCACTCACAACCAGTGCAGTCTTGACAACATTGATGGCACTGCTCGCGGGTCCGTTTATAAAATTGGTCTGCGTTTTTTCAATACCACTCGGTACGAGTTATGAAACGTTAGCTAGCCGGATAGAAACCTTTGGCGGGCAGGATTCGGTGCCGTCGACCCTCTGTTATACTACCCTACTTAGACCATACTGATAAAGTGAGATGCAGCACACCTTTCAATGGTGTAGAGATACAGATTATTAAGGTGTAATTTTCGCTGAACTGTCATTTGACATCCAGTAATAACTGAAATTAAACTACGCGAAAAATCGATACAATCAGTGGTAAAATGTTACAAATGCAACAGAGAAAAACATATACCGGAAGTGGAAAAGAAAAGTAGAAAATACCAGATAAGTAAAATGTGTGTTTAATAGAAGATATTTACCTGGTAAAAGATAAAATTAGGGCTTATAGTGGTGACTGACTTTCGTAAGGTTGGCGTATTATCGCGAAGGTGAAAAAATATTAGGTACACCTTTTTCCAGGAGTAAGGAGCTCACTGTAGGAAAGCAGATATATTAAACCAAGCAAAAATACTTGATGAACAGGGTTTTAAATTCAGATGAAATGATATAAGAACGTCAATAGAAAAATTAATTAATGATGTTGGAGATAATTGTACATTTTGCCGTTGTGGTCAAGAAAATGGGTTGTAACTTTGACCACAACAACAATTTGATGAAATCGAGTGATTTATTTAATGAACGGATTAATCCCTACCGACGTAATAAAGAGCAATATTACAAAGACTAATAAACAATCGCTGACAGAAAGACATACAATTATTGATGACAAAAGTAGACAAGAAAATGAATAAAATTATAGAGAAGAATGATTTTGATGATGAAAGTCATACTTTTAAATATGCTGACGCTGTTCGCTATTTAGACATTAAAATGTCAAAGTAATCAAGAAGCATAGACAGAAGTACAATTTGAAAGTGACTGGAGGTAATATTATACACGCAGTGGTAACGAATTGGCGTGTGGCTCCAGTACAGATAAAATCTTACCATGAAGTGAATAGTAATTTTAAAAAAATACTAATGGTTGCATGGGCTTCTTTAGTTACTTTTTAAAGCAACTGATAAACTATTTCAACTTATTGATTAATTTTTACGTTTAGATGAAAATGCAAATATCAAACCCACTATACACCCTAACCCTCCAAACCATCCGACCCTGCCAATAAAACAAAACAAAACAAAGCAATATGTTGTTGCCAGCTTGGGGCAGAAAATTTAATCTGCACTCTAAACCAACTAGTTTATCATTCTACCGATTGTATCCAGCATTGAAGAGGCTATTTATTTCAGCTAATAAAAATATTTGAAAAAATTTCTATATTTTTTTCTTGATTTTGACAATAAATGTTCACTTGGACTAGGCAGAGTAGGGTTTGGCGTGGTACTGGTGGAGTCGGAGGTTGAAGTTATGTAGGTAGAATATGAAATTGATGTGTGGAGATTGGTATGGGGCAGGAGTAGGAAAACAGCACTTTTTTCTAAATTCGCTATAGACAGAGTATTTGTTGATGAAGAGCGCTATCATAAAGGCCAAAAAAGGATCCCTAAAAGTTAGATATATAATTTTAAAGGACAAAAAAGAAAAAAGATAAACAAAATTAAAATTGTGTATGGAAGAATAAATCAAATGATGAAGCCCTGCTGTTAAATTTGCAAATCATAGTCGCTATTTCTGTTCAATAGACATAACTTTAGCAACAATAGCAACTACGACACTTGTCCCTTTGAGCAATATTTCTCTTAATGATTAGTTTTCTCTATCTTGTCAAATAATCCTTTCAATATATTCTCCAACATTTTCTTCCCAACTGTGTAAGATATCCAAGTACACTCTTTAACTTTTAACAGTTTCTAGCAGTTTATTTCAGTATGAAAATCTTTCTTTCATTTTTTTCTTGAATAAGTCCCTAGTCTATATTACTTGCATTTTGACCATAAATACTTTTTTGGATTGGCAATTTCTAAACCATTTCCATAAGTCCCTAATTCTCTTTCCTTCTGTGCAGTGAATACTCGTTTCAGTATCAGCTGAAGTACTACACTAAGTTTTTTCTTTACAGTAATGAAGTTTATATATTTTAGTCCTTAGATATGGTCAACAAACGGTTTGCTTATGTCTTTTATTGGGATTTCATTATATTCAGGGACATATATTCGTTGCATGATGTTAAATGTCGTCTTAGTGAATATTAAAGAGTTTTTGTGCTTTGTCCCTGCTATACCATTTCTCTTATTTAATTAATTTTTAAACGCGTATATTGTGGTTAAGTCGGAACAGTCTATGTTAAAGTAAGAAACACATCTCAATATGCTCGATTGACAAATGTTTGTCTTGATTCTTTTGATCTAATAATATCAAGAAAACTGACTGGCTGCTGCTGTAGCTATTTCTATTTTGTAACCTTGTATCTGTTTATCTGCAAATACAGCTTTTATTATGCTTTCAGCCTGAATATTTCCTGGTTTGTTTATTGGTTCTATTCATACTTTGTTTCATTTTGTGTCCTCACATGCACGATAATGTCTTAAATTTTTAAACCATTTACCATCAGCTGTTATTGCAGTCTACCTACTTTCAAACCACATATAATATGATTTATGTACCTATTGTTATAATATGATTATGTATCTATTGTTATAATATGATTTATGTATCTATTGTTATAATATGATTTATATACCTATTGTTATAATATGATTATGTACCTATTGTTATAATATGATTTATGTATCTATTGTTATAATATGATTTATATACCTATTGTTATAATATGATTTATGTACCTATTGTTTATTTATGTTTTAGATTTTGTTGAAACTTTATTGATTTTCTTCACTAATTGGTTTTGGAATTACAGAAAGTATTCAATCATCGCGTATATTCCTCGTGTCTTTCATATCCTTTAGTCTTCAAAAGTCTCGCCTCCTTCGCACATTTTTCTGATTGCTTATATAGGAAAGGTTTATAAATGGACAAGAGTAACATGGGAATCTTAGATGAACAAGTATCAAATCAATTATATGTTGCTGTTGAAGAATGCAAATAGGAGCTGAACATTGTACATGGCACTGAAATATTCAATTAAAAAAGATGCATCAGATTTATTAGAAGCTAATATTTGTCAATGCAATAACTGCTACAAATGCAAAATCATTAGCAGGTGTTATTTTAATTGTGACACCTTAACTGGCAGATTTTTCGGAATCGACAAATAAAATTGTGTACAGAATGAACTAAACATGTCTGCTTAAGATCAAACTGTATTAGATGCTTCAATTGATTTTTATGATTCACACTGGGATGACCTGATCAAAATTAGATACGATTAATAATGAAAAGAACGATATAATTAAAGAGGAAACGGAAACAATTGAAATTAAATTTAAATGAATTTTTAATGGTTATTTAGTTGCTGATGCGCTTGTGTCTTTACCGAATTATGACAAATCTAATTATAGAAGTAGCTGCCTTTAGTGGAATAATGTATTTAAATGAAAACAGACTAGAGCATACAATTCTCAATTTCATTAATTCTGACGCTAAATATATTGAATGATTAATTTTTTGCATGTCTTTTTATATCTTTCCACAGCGGAGTCTTTGCGATTTACGATTTTTTTTCTTAGAATATAGTTTAACTTGTTTATTTGGTCCAAATGCAAAATTATTTTTTTTTAATAGTCTTCAGAATCCGGTTAAAAATGTTAAAGAAGTTGAAGTAAACAATGAACAATCAACGAAACA